>PVJA010011660.1:0-54094 GCA_004027025.1 Myocastor coypus | reverse complement strand
AAGCTGTGGCGTTTTTCTCTGTGCACTCACGAGACTTAGGGTCAGAGCATTCTTTGTGCTTTTGTTTCCCTTCTGCTCAAATAATATCAAGATGAACAGAGTCGCAGGCTTTGCTGCTTAGAAGAGAGGCACTTTGGGAAGGCGTGGTATGTCTCCAAGGACACTTGGCGAGCATTCATGCTTTCTGCTGTATGCACTCCAAATGATGGAAGGGAAGGGCTGAGGTCCATGCTGTTCTTATAGAAGACGGGACAGCGCTGCAACACAGAAGCCGGGGCAGCTTCTGACAGCATCTAGAGGGTGCCCAGGGAGCTGTAAGGTCAGCCAGAGCCTACCACTGTCAGTCCATGCCTGGGAGTCCCGGGGGCCAGGGGCCCTGAGCCCAGGGAGGCTTTCACACTTAGCCAGTGGTGCTGGGCAATGGGTCATTCCCAGAGATTAGGTTCCAGTGATCTCAGGAAGAGGCCAGAGACTGCTGGGCCCCTTGGTGAAGTGTGGAAGGGGGTAAAAATCAGAAGAAACACAACTGAGGAGAGGGGAGAGTCAGGAGAAAACCGGGCCCTGATTTCCATGTTTTGGCGGGTGCCTTTCCTGCAGAGGAGTCTGCTCCACAGTCGTATTGTGAGTACAAAGCTTGATAATCAAAGAAAATTATTATGAGCCGGAGAAGGCCTGATGCAGGGACAATCTTGCCGCCCAGGGCTCCCGAGGCAGATGATTTGATCCTGTGATTAAATCTATGCGCCACCCCCTTGCCTGCCTTTTCTGTGTGAGGCTGTGCCTGCAGTCTCAGCGGCAAGCAGGGCCCCTAGAACTTAGGACACGTCGACCTTGGCATGGGTGAGACCGCAGGAGCCCACAGTGTCACCGCCCTTTCCCACGGGGACAGAGGACCTGAGCCCTCCTGTGGTACCTGCACCAGGCACCGTGAGCAAACGGGCTGCCTTGACTGACTACACGCCCCAGCCTGTGCCCAGGCCCCCTCCGCTGAGCTTGCCCGGACGGCGCTCCACATGCACCTTCTCTTTTCTGTACACGTGCGCAGCATCTTTGCGGTAGGAGCCTCGGTGTCTGTTCACACATTTGTTTTCTGCCCCTTTGACTCTGGGCATAGGTTTTGGTCCTGATCTCGGTGGAGCACCAAATGGACAAGGAGGCGGCAGCTGCCCTCGACTAGGTGGGCGGACAGCCCCTTGGGACTGGGCAGGACGTGGCCACATGTCCTGCTTGCGCCCCAGTCCGGCATGGCCTCGGGCATGGGACGGAGTTTATGGGCCCGACATACAGGAAGTGAGGTGTGAAACAGCATCCTCACGCATGCAAGACCAAAGGCTGGAAGGGGAGACCCTGTGGACAGCCCGTGGGCAGAGGCCACAAGGCACTGTGACCACACCCTTGGAGCTCCCTCCCCACCTGGGCTTTCAGGGAGTTCCAGAGAAAGGGGTGGTGCTGGGTGGAACAGAGTTTGTACTGCTCCGCCAAGGCAGGACCTGAAAATCAAATTCAGGTCAGGGGTAGGAAGAGTCCTGTCCATCTGAGCGCGGGGGTGGGGGGGGGACTGCCCACTGTGCTGCTCTGCCTCCTCCTCCCCTTCTCCTTGATGACTGCAGCAGACACAGGCACAGAGGTCGGCCTGGCCCTGTGGGTGCCAACGGAGGCTCTGCTGATTGCTGCTGGTGGACAGTGCCAGGAGACAGAGCCTCAGGGTCCTGCTACCCTCGGCGGGACAGCCCCAGGGCAGCATGTGCCACACCACGCCACGTCAGACCGCCACGCTGCACCTGCCCGCAGCCTGTCCCGTGTACCGGGCTTGGCCACCTCGCCCCCTCCTTGCCATCTGTTCCCGCTGCTTGGTGGCTGCCACTGCCCACCCAGGGCCTGTCGGAGCAGAAGGAGAGAGGTGGGCCCCAGCCCTCATCATGCGCAGCCTGGGGGGCACACCAGCTGCCTGGCTTCATTTGCGTCTCTCTCTCTCAAATAATGAAATTAGCCCTGAGGTTCCTGAGGTGCTGCGGGGTGGGACGCGGGCTTGGGCTGGAGAGGCGAGGGGAAGGTCAGGGAAGCGCTTGGATAAGCAATCTGCAGTGTGGAGACAGAAAGGGAACCGCAGACGGTGCTCCTGGAGCTGTCCCTCTTAGAGGGAAGGGAGAGGAGGACTCGCAGAGGTAACTCCCTCCCTCCGGGACAGGGCCGCAAACACTTTATGGAGGACTAGAAAAAATGCGGCCAGGGCTGGAACAGTTCTCAACTATGGAGCACTCCCTTGGCCACCTAGGGGAGGGTCCTGAAGAGCGGACACTGGCCAGGAAGCCACTCAGAGCTGCTAAGTGTCACTGAGGTGCGGGTGCTGAGTGCCCTTTGCTCTCGACCGTCCCTGGAACTCAGGAAGGGATGCTCTTGCCCTGTGTCACCAGGATGTGGCGTTGTTCTGTCAGTGGTGCTTAAAATTTTCAGCCATTTTCATTGTTTAAAACTAACTGGTAGGGCCCAGCGGGATGGCTCAGTGGTCTAAAGCCCCTGCTTGGGAAAGCTTGGGCAGCTTCAGGGACCTCGGTTCGATCCCCGGCACCACATGCTGCGCCAGCCCTGCCCCAGGATGGGCTGAGCCAGCCATAAAAATGAGTGAATAAACAAAGGTTCTGAAACAAAAAAATAAATAAATAATTAAAAAAAAAAAAAAAAAACTAACTGGTAATTAATTACCCTCGAGGCAAATGTACAAGACGAGGTTCTGTTTTGAGACAGTTGACAGTGAGAACATTTCTTTAAGACACTGAAACTATGAATGAGTTCGGAGTACTGAGCTGAGCCTCTAGCGAGGCTGAGGAACCCTCTGATAGGTGAAGGATCAGAGGAGCATGGATCCACCAAGAGCTCAGAAGCTTGAGGGAATGAAGCGGACGTGTGCGCTCATAGATTGAAAGGCTTCTCTCAGGGCGGAATCCCAATCATCCAGTCCTACACATTAGAGAGAAAAATGCAAGATGCATAATGGCAGGCAGGAAGAAAGAATTGTTAAAAAGGGGAAGGGAATTAAGAAATTAGGGTAGAAAAGGATAAAAAAGAATAAAGATGCATTGTAGGCAGGCACCAACTCCTCACGAGGGGTGTAAGCATTGTGGCCTGCAAAGCTATGCTGATAAACATTTTAAAAAATGAAGAAAACTGCAGTTAAACATTCCACACAGCCAGATGCTGTCTCTCCTCTTACTCTCAAGGAAACGCGCCAGGCCTGCAGAGTTCACGTGCCTCTGTGGTCTGCCGCGACGCCTCCACCCTCTTCTCCCCCTCCTCTCCCCCTTCACTGTTGAGTGCCCGCTGTGTCGTGAGCGCTCTGCTGAGCACAGAGAGCACATTGGTGAATGGAGTGACGGTGCCTGTGTGCACAGCTCGCAATCCTCTCTGCGTGCTGGGGGCGGGACACTCGGCCTTAGACGTCACAGTGCCTTAGAAGAGACTGACCAAGAAGGAAAGGAAATGCAGCAGCTCAAGGGAGACGAGTGACGGTGTGTAGGGGAAGGAGAGCATCGTGTCAAGTCGGATGCTGGAGGATGCTCGTGCAGAAGGCGAGCCTGAGCCCACGCTTGCAGGAGCAAGCCAGGAGTAGAGGAGCTGGGAGCGGAGAGGTGGGGAGCAAAGGAGAAGAGAGAGGACCGCAGGGGCCAGGCAAAGCGGGCACAGGCCGGAAGGCAGGCTGCAGCTGCATGCGTCAGGGGAAGGCCATGGGGGTCAGGGTGGCCAGGGTGGCCAGAGCAGAGCCAGAGACCAACGAGCCCTGCAGGCCAGAGGAGCAGGCTCCACTCCATCCTGAGAAGATGTCGGCTCCTACTCCATACGGCATGGGGACTCAGTGTTGTGTAAGCTGAGAGGAATCCTGCACTGTACTGTGTGCTTGGAAAGGCCACTGTATTTGTAGGATGGCAATGGGCCACAGAGGTTAGGACAGAGCAGGCAATCACTGTGGCGACCCGTGGCCACATTACCTGAGGTCGCAGGAGTGGAGGTGGCACTGCTGGTTGTGTCCTTGAGATATCTGGAAAGGATGCTGCCTTAGAGTGCCAAGGTTGCCATCCAGGTTTCCCCATGCACAATGAGTGAAAGCGAGAAGCATGTTCTCAGATAGCTTAGGAGGCAGAGAGGCTAAGCAAGGACCACCAAGAGTGGCGGATGAGGAAAGGAAACGCGGCAGCCCGAGGCAGAGCAAGTGCGAGTGTGTAGGGGAAGGAGGCGTCGTGTAAAGTAGGGTGCTGGAGCATGCTCGTGGGGTCGACGAGCCTGAGCCCACGCTCGGCCCAGGTTGGCTGTCGACAGCCGTGGCATCCATGCGTTTCTGTCTACTTCCACTCGCCGCCTTCTCCTCCATCACCCCTGTGTTTCCTGCCTGGGTCTTGCAGTAAAATCACTCAGTAGAGGTGGCCCCCACCTTACCCATTCCGAGTATGTTTCCACCTGTAATTCTCTACCCACAAGCCCCTTTCCCAAGCCAGGACATATTCCATTTTCTGGGGTGGATGTAGCTTTTGGAGAGGACCCTGGGCAACCCCTGGAGTGCCGCCCCAGAGGTCCAGAGGGAGCCAGGATGCTTGAGGTGCTGAGTCTCACCAACAGGACACAGTGGAGGGGCCAGCTGCAGGGGCTCCCCTTTGCAGAGGGGGGCACGGCTGGGCCCAAGATGGCCTTCCGTGCCCCAGCGGAGTTGTCACAGAAGCAGTTGCATATGTAAGTGTACCGAAACAGCCCCCGGGGGTGACATCAAGGGCTTGCTTCCTATGGAGTAGAAGATGGTGATTCATGTTTGGGGAGTGCAAGGTCTTCAGAATGCCGCGTCAGCCATGGCAGCCTCTGCTATGTTCACAAACTGCCAGGTTTCCCCAGAAAATGAAGACCATGGCCGCGGGCCCCTTCCTAGCTGTGCCATCCGCTGTGTGGCTCTGGGCCAGGTGCTAACCTCAGTTTCCTCGTTCATGACCTGGGGTGAGAAAAATGATATTGTTTGCCTGTGGCTTGCAAGCTGCATCAGGAGCCAGGCCTCACTATCAGGAGGGATTCACGCTGGCCTCAGGGAGTAAATTACTTACGTTGACAGCTGGCTCTGAGAGAAAGAGAAAGCCCGGCACCCAGCAGACACCAGCACCGAGGCCTCATCAGCCTCAGGTGTCCTGGTGCAGCAGCTGAACGCTGATGGAGACTCCAGGTGGGTGCTGAACAGGTGCTTCAGCTGATGCGTGGGCACGTCACGGGGCACAAGTAAAAGGCTGACTGGGATAAAAGCCCCCGAGCTGGGCGTCTGGGCCAGAGCTGGCTGCTGCACTGCCACAGGGATGGGTCTGCTCCATCAGGACTCTCTGTCTTGTGGACCTGTCTGGATTCGGAGGACACACACACAAATCTCTTGTGTCTGCAGTGGGCCACCACGTGTGTCTGAGCCTGATCAATCCGGGTTTCCAGGTAGTGATCCAAAGCTGGCTACTCGGGAGGGGCTGAGCTCAGACACCAGTCACGAAGGCAGACTCCTAGGGATGCTCTGAGCGTCAAGGGATAGCTGAGCAGTCCCCATTCTTGGGCTCAAAGGCCTGAGGAGGAGAAATTACCGGGATCGTGAGGCACACCGCACTGTGTCCTTCGGAGGCGGCCCACAGACTAGCCCAGTCCTCCAGCCTCCTTCAGCCTGTGGCAAGGCTCGATCTCTGTGGCTAAGGACACCAGTGACCCCTAGAAGACACAGAGGCTCTTTGTGTGGTGCCTAGAGGTCTCCACGCAGGGAGGAAAGCTGGAGCAGTGGAGAAAGCAATGGGCGTGGAAGATCCAGGCTTCCTCTGGTGTCTTGTCACTGAAACACAGCTTTGACGTCACAAATCAAGGAAGAGGAGTTTCTGAGGGAGGAAGGGGAGGGAAGGAGGGAGGGAAGGGGAGAGAGACTGAGGGAGACTGAGAGGTGGAGGAGGAGAGAGACGGGGAGAGAGAGAGAGACAGACAGAGAGCACAGAGACAGACAGAGAAGAGAGAGACAGAGACCAGCGGAGGAGCTGGACTAAGACGAACCCTTCAAGGGCACAGCCACCTGGCTCTCTCAGTCCGACCCCAGGCCCTAGCACCCAGTCAGCTGTCCTCCCACTTCCTGCTCCACCTCGCCGAGCCTTCCTCTCCTCTGGTGGGCCTGCGCTCACACAACAGTGCACCGGGTCACCAGGGCATCGAGTCAGCACGGCAGGGATCCAAGTCCAATCTCCAGCCGCTGCTCCTAGACTGACTTCTGCTTTCTTCACTCTGCTTAACCGCAACCTCCTCTTTCGCCCATCCCGCATGTGCCAGGCCTTCCCCAGTCAGCGCTTGTCAGCACACCTTCTGCGCCATGCAACGCCACACAAAACCCAGCCAGGCAAAGTCTTGGTCTCCCTGCCTCTTCCCCCGTTGGAATCTCTTCCGCAGCCTTCCATGCTGGCAATAGAAGTTTTTTTTACTTCTCTCGCGCTTCTCTTGTCCGCCAGAGGAAGGACCCTTAGAGCCTTGTGGACAGGCCGTGGTGACGATTCCCCTAATGGGGCGCGGAGCACTCATCACTGGGCCATGCAGTCTCAGGGGTCGGAGCACCCCACTTGAGGTGCACCCCACAGCCCACAAGTGGAGGTAAGAAATACAGGTGGCACCTTCCTGCCGTGGGAAGTGAAACAACCTTGCAGACGGAGTTGGGCTAAAATATAGAATAAATGATATCGCGAAAAGAGCGGGCACCTGCGCCTATTCTTCCCAGCGAGGTCGCGCACCAAATACTAAAGACAGCAAAGGCTGCATGCCTAGGGTCCTCTCCCGCACCCCGTGGCTGTCTCCAGTCAAGGCTGCAGACTTTTCTATAACATAGAGTGGGAAGATTTTGCTTTAAATTTAGTATTGTTTTCTATAATCCTCCTGGAATGAGAACTAAAAATAATTTTAGTAATTATGTCCTATTGATAGACGCCAAATCCCATTCACGGAATTCGCAGAGGGCACTGTATGCCTCCCACCCTAGCCTGGTGCAGAGCACTGTCAGCAAGCAAGCAGTTCCTCAGGCCATGTCAGAGGGGCCACAAGAGGCCCCTCCTGCCCCTGACGTCCTTTCCTAGACTCCTCTTTTCGCATCGGCCTCTCCTTCTGCTGCGCTGTCATGGCTAGAAAGAAGATTTCTTCCTGACAGCTCCTCCTGTCAGTCAAAAGTCCAGGTCAGACACTTATCAATTGACCCAGTGTTCAAGGCAGACGCTCATTTCAGCATCTGTCAATAGCCGCTTTTGATCCCTTTGGACTGGAGCCCGCGTCCCCGCAGTGATTTATAAGGGAGTGTGTGTGGACTTTCAAAGACCAAAGCCTTGCTAAAACTCTAGCTCTGCGCCGGCATGGGTGCTGCGGCCACGGTACTGTAGCCACGGGTGCTATGGCCACGGTGCCTCTCTGAGCAAATGCCCAATAGAGAGAGAGAAGGCCACACTCTGGGACCCCCCTCCCGCCCCCAGACGCCTGTGGGCTGGAGTTCAGTGTCAGCTCCCCAAGACTGGAGCTGCCCAAGCCCACGGCTCTGTGGCCAGGGGCCGGCTTGCGCTCCTCTACCCACCTCGCTCCAGGAGCCTCGAACGCACAGAGGAGATGCCCAGTGTGGGTGAGCTGCGTCCCCAGTTACCAGGCTGGAGCCCCGCATTTCCAGGGGTACAGCCACGCCCCTCATTGGAAAAGTGCATGCAGCTATGAGAGGGCACGGAGGGTGACACACCTCGGGACAGCCAGGCCCCTGCGGGCGGGCCTCTCCTCCGGAGCATCCCGGAGACGCGGTCCCGCAGAGCGCGGTGTCTTCCCGCAGTGCCTCCTCACAGGGTTAGTGCGCACTTTCCCTTCCCGGGTGTTTGTCACGAAGCTGCCAATCCTCCCTACTCATGAGATGGGAAAAGAAATGTGAACTTGTAGGAAATTCAGAGGGGCCGAGGAAATTTTCCTGACGCGCTCCTGCTGCGACACCCCGGCAGTTGAAGAAGGCCTGTCACTGGCTGTCAACCTTTAACCTCCCCCAGACGTATTTCGAAATAATGTGAAAAGAATTGCGGGTGGTACCGCGGGCGCTTCCAGCTCCGTGTGTCTGTCCTTGATGTCAGTCAAACGAGTTAACCGGCACCCACGGAGCCTTCAAAAAGCTCTCCACAAAATACTGTAATGACTTTAGTTAGGAAGACTAGCTCTCATCAAGTAATGACTTTTTGACATAAGGCATTGTTTACCTAGGCAACGTTCACTTACTTGCATTTTAATGAGGCTAATTAATAAGTTAGGAGTCCGCAGCTATTTCTTCACAGCTGGACCATATGCACTAATTACACTGAGTGTGCAAACCCACAATAATCCATTTAGTTGGAAGAAGTATTTTAAAGATAGAAAACGCTTGATTTATGAGTGGCACTTCTTCGCCCCCTTTGCAATGCCAGCCATACTGCCACAGCAATTTGCTAACAATTCAGGCAGCTTTCCTGTGTGGCCTCTAGCTTGTGAAAATTTCAGGAGTTTGACCACACAACTGACTGATGGATCCATCCCGTGGGTAAGACACCAGAATCCTTCTCAGGTTGAATGAAGAACAGCAGTGACAGGGAAGGATACTCTTAATAGGGCTACTCTACTTACAACAAATAGTCTCCAAAGGATCATTTTGGAGCTCATGAATGTCTATTGTGTGTATATATAAAGCTTCTTTTTATGAGCTTTCTCTAGTATTAAGCTGCTTGCTAGCTTTTGCACTGCTCTCAGTATGATTGGATGAACTAAAGTAAGTTGGACTCAGAGCCCAATAACTTCAAAGACGAGATCCTTGATCACTAGACACAGGTCCTGGGCACCCCTCCCTACCCACTCCAGGTCACTCAACAAGGGTCCTGGACACTCCCCCATATCCAACCTAGGCCACTCAACAAGGGCCTGGACACCCATCCACAACCAGCCTCAGAACGGCTGCAGAGAACGTGAGGTATGCCATAGAGCCCCTTTGTAGAATATCGCAAGCCCTCTGTGGTCCCAGAGAGACTTCAGTCCTTTCAGTCCTGGACACAGAGCTGCTGAATCGTGAATGTGGTAGTTGGTTCTTGTGTGCCAGTTCCAGGACTGTCACGAGGACCCTCTGAGCCAAGGTCCAGCTGGTAAAGGACAGAATCTATGATAGGGCACAACGCTGATCACTTGAGCTCGAACTTATTTTGCTGTTCCCCAAATTAAATCACACATTGAGCAGTTGGGCTGTCAAAGATTCTGTAAGAGATGTTGTAAAGAAGGAACGGCGATGCCCAGAATCTCTCCCTATTCTCCTAGAAGTTGTACAGAAAATGTAGCGCTAAGGCTGCCGGCCGTCCTAATGCAAGACGTAGGCAGTGTGGGCGCCAGGTGCATTTGGATGCTTTGTTCTTTGAGTGACTTCTGGACTTCACCGGGTCCCCGTCCACCCATGTTTTAACAAGACATAGTTCAAGGCAGTCAGAGATGATTTGAGCTAATTGGTTGATTCAGCAAGAAACCCAGGAAAAGGTGGTGCTGAGGTTGGAGGCTTCAGGCTGGCAGGGTTAGCAGATGCTCACCAGAAAGGGGCTAGGAGGGGAGAAGCACCCTGCCAGGCACCATATGTGTGACGGGCATGACAGAGAGCACAGGACGCCTGCTTGAAGGTGACAGCCCGGCACTCATGCACAGAGAGCGAGACTTCTCCTGGCGCTGACACCGCTGAAGCGAGGTCTACAACATGGCCACACTTCCAGGCTTCGCGCCCTGGTGCAATCTTCAACCCCCTGGGTGGGGGGGGCCGCACCATTTTTTATGCCAACTGGCCTGCCCTGATCGTCCTCCAAGGCCACCCAGATGGCAGTGAAGGGACGACAGAATGCAGAGGCGGGCTCCCCAGGGACACTTGTGCCCTCGCTGTGGGAGGTCACAGATAGCACCCCTGGGCTCTCCACAGCCTCCAGGTTGAGGTAACCATGCAGCTTGCTGGTGCAGCAGCCCAAACCCAAAGTCATGAGTAGGTCTCCACAGCTGGCGCTGGTGTCACCGCCTTCTCTTGAAGCCAGGAAAACTGAGATCATCACTATGTGGTGCTCTGGTGGAAGCTCCCATTCTTTCCCCCAGGCGACAGAAACCTCCTCTGAGGACTCAGCTGTTCCCCAACACACCCCAAACTCCCCTCCCCCTGCTTCTGCTTGGGCCTGTCCTCCAATCTCATCTGCATTGCCCATCTCTGCAATGCGACCTTGCTGTGTACGACGCAGCTCCCGCCCCAGGCCACACAGAAATCTCTTCCATCTGGAAGATTCCTGACAATCTGTGCAGTGACTGGCTGAGGTGATGGGCTGGCAACAAAGCGCTGACGGCCACCACGCCCTTCCCGCCCCCGATCTCCAGCACCAGCCTTGCTGTGGCTGCCCGGCCTGTGGGATCACACAGGGTCCCTCAGGGAGAGAGCTGCCTGCACCCAGCACCAGGATCTGCCGTCACCACTCACACACACACGCACACACACTCGTGCACACACAGAGGCTAACCAGGAATGGAACCCATGCGGAGTCCAACATCTCAATCCCAGCTTAGAGGTCTCAGTGTGAGACTTGATTGTGCACAGACTAGGATTCCTTGTTCTGGGTCTTCACTCTGCACCAGTGTGGGCCAGAAGACCCGCCTGCATCTAGATGGCAGAATATGACCTCAAGTATGCTCTGTGCATTTCCTGGTCCCCTGGCCCCTAGTACCAAGAGCTCTCCATCACCTACCTTGATCCCAGTGTTCTTTCTGTCTCGCATGTAGGCAATTATATATCTAAAAGCTGCCCTTGGAAACTCCCGTTTACTCCAGGACTCTGTCCTGGTTCGTCCCCTAGCTGCCAATGTAAACGCGCCCCCTCGAATGGCACCTACCTGTTTCTGGTTCACTTACAACCCATTTCCTGCTGCCTTCCTTTGCTGTTTCTACTGCGACACACAAGCCCAGGCTTAGTGGCTCCCCAGCGTGCACTGCCTTCTCAGCCCTGCAGCGCGGGCAGCCCCTCTGGTCGTCTACTCTGGCCTTGCTGCGTGAAAGGTGATGAGCTCTTGCCTGGGGCTTGGGACTTCCTCTAAGCTCACTAGATATTTTGGAGCACCGGGAATTGAACTCAGGGCACGGTGCTTGCCGGGCAGTCCCTCTGCCTGCTGAGCACTCCCTGCATGGTGCTGAAATTCATCTTGTTCTACCAGAACCCACAAGCTCCCCAGTTTTCCAGCCTGCAATGGTTTCAGGTCCTTGTTGGGCTCCAAATCTTCCTCCTACCTGTTGCCTCTCTTTGCTGTCTTCTGCTGTCAGCAGGGAAATAAGCCTGCTTTTGGGGACTCAAATGACTGCGTGGGGCTGGACAGGAGGAGCCAGAGCAGTCCCTGGAGGTCTTAATCTCTTAAGGTCTCATTTGCAGGCCCGCAGTTCCTGTTGTTAAGGCAATGCAATATAGTCACGGCCAGAATCCCTGAGGATGAAGGCCACGAGCCCAACCCTGCCCATGCCACCTAGCAAGCAGTGTCCCCGAGTCTGTGAGCTCATAGATGTGGGGCAGTGAGTTACGATGGCCAGGGCTGGTCCTTGCCACACCTCTTACTTGGCTAAGGTCAGTTGAATTCTGAAACTGTCTTCTCCAGAGGCCCCCTAATGTACCGGGAACTGGAGGCCCCAGACACCTGACCCTACGTTCTTCCTTGGGAGCAGTGTTTCGCTATGTGCTAATTATGTGCTAATGCAGCATTCACAACCACTCTGTAAACTATACAACTGTGCAGTTCATGAGGGTCTAGCTGGTGACTGTTAGCTCGAGCTAACAGCATGGAGGAAACGCTACCTGGGTAGATGAATGGATCAACGAATGAAGCTAGCCAGTTTGCGCTGTACAGCAGGAACAACAGCACAGAAATACATGGAGAAAGTGGAGAGCCCATCTCACGATATCAGGAACTGACCTGCAGTTAGCAGGAGAGGAAGGCATGAGGAGGAGGACTCGGGGTACAATGCCAGCAGCGTGGGGAAGGGCTGGGGCCTAGAGACGGTGGGTCTGTGACTCCCAGGGTGGAGACCTGGGAAAGCATTCATCATCTCATTCTCCACAGGAACGAGGCTGGGCGTTAGGCTTCAGAATCAACTATGCTGAGCAGTGCCTGGAGATGCTCTGGGAGCACTGTAAGCCTGCCCCGGAGCCCGGCAATCCACTCAGAGCGTCGTGGTGGGGGACAATGGTACAGATACGGAGCTCATGAAGAGTTGGGCACGGCTGTGCTAAGTTTTGTGCCAGTTAATATTCATTATTATTTTGCCACCATTAAGAAATTAGGTTGGTGCCTTGTCCCAAGGCTACACACATGAAGTTGGGAAAGATTGATTGATGGATTGATTGATTTTGTCTTTTTGAGACAGGGTCTTGCTATGCAGTTAAGGCTGGCCTTGAGCTCACTTCTGCAGCCCGGGCTGGTCTCGAACTCACATCAATCCTCCTGCTTCAGCCTCGCAAGTGCTGGGATTACAGGCATGTGCCACCATGCCCGACTTTTATTTATTTTTTTAAAGAGAGTACAAATTAGAATTAAAACAGAAAAAAATTGCAAGTGATACGGATTTTCACTTAACAAAGCAATATGAATTTCACAGTACTTGTTATAATACATGATTGTCTTCCAAGTAGTTATTCATATTATCAGACATACACATGTAAAATTGGAAGAAAAGAAAAAATATATAAGAAATTAAGAAGAGAAAAAGTATAAACTATTTAAAAAGGAGACAAAACACTTAGGTCTTACCTGCACCTTTCATGGACCACCAGAAGTGCACAGAGCAGGTGTCCACACCATCCTGCTTACATCCATCGGTAGATCTCTTTCCCGCTCCCTCTCCTATCCATCTCCTCAACTCAGTAACTCTTTCCTTAATTTGAAAATTAAGCTTGAAAATCCATTAAGAGGTGGAATTGTTACGAATCCTCCAAGTATAATACCGTACCTTGTTTAAAAGCAGTATTGTTTGGGTTTTTACAAAAGGAACAGAATTCTCTGGAGAGAACGCTGGGGACCAGGACTTGGCACCAACCACGTGGATACCTGCAGGCCCTGGGGGGCTTCTCCTGCGCATCAGGTCTCTGGGGAGCTTGGGACAAATGGAGCTGTTTTGCCACTTGCTCTGCCCCACACTATGCACTTGACCTCTCCAGTGAGCACGGATCCCTGGGTTCCACCCACCCACCTGACCCCTGTGGTAGAGATGGGCCTCTTAGAGAAGCTCTGCCTGCTGCCTCTTGCCTCCTGCACCATGGTCCTGAACTGCTTGCAGTGCAAGATGGTTTCCTAGTGCACGAGCCACAGCAAAGTGATGTCCCCAGGGCAGTGACCTAGTGACCTTCGAGAGGAGGGAGTGAGGCACACCTAGCTATGGAGGTGTGGTAGTCACCTGCCCCATTCTACAGTGGAAATCATAGCCAGTATGCTGCCCTCCTCGTGGGGGTGGCAGGGGGAGGGCTCTGATGAGACCAGAGTAAGACAGAGCATGCTGGAGGAACTTAGGGATCATTAAGAAATAGAAAGATCATGGCAGGATATGTCGATTTTCTGCTGCTCTTGGTGTCCCTTTTCATTGCCCTGACTTAAACTTCTCACCCTTAGGGAAATAGCTGAAACTGTAACAATACCATGAGATTATCTGGGAATGGCTGTGGCAAATGCCATCTATTTATTTTTACCTCTGTCTTTCTTTCTTTCTTTCTTCTTTCTTCTTTCCTTCCTTCCTTCCTTCCTTCTTTCTTTCTTTCTTTCTTCTTTCTTTCCTTCCTTCCTTCCTTCTTTCTTTCTTCTTTCTTTTCTTTCCTTCCTTCCTTCCTTCCTTCTTTCTCTTTCTTTCTTTCTTTCTTTCTTCTTTCCTTCTTTCTTTCTTTCTTTCTTTCTTTCTTTCTTTCTTTCTTTCTTCTTTCTTCTTTCCTTCCTTCCTTCCTTCTTTCTTTCTCTTTCTTTCTTTCTTTTTTCTTTCTTTGGTACTTTAAGGAAGCGTCCACAGGATGTTCAGTTCAGGGTCTCATCACTACTAGACAGGACTCATAGTGATCCACCTGCTTACAGCCTCCCAAGAGCTGGGATAACAAGCATGTGCCACCCAGCCCAGTCTCAATTGCCATCTCAGCATGCCCCAGGGGCAGGGCCACCACAGCAGGCACCCAGCCTCTGCGCCCGCTTGCAGGCGCTTTAATCTGCCGAGCTGTTTGGCCAGCCCTGGTTGTGACAAAATCACCCAGAGCCTTCTTCTTTCCTGTTCGTCGTGCCTATAAGGACAGCGAATCGCCCTAATCGTGACTTCTTCTACCTTACTTGTCAAGACCCCAACTCTCAGGTCTTGTAAGTTCCGGGTGGTGCTCTGCAGGCAGCAATAATTCCTAGAACAATGATGGAGATGAAATAACTGCTACTTGTGACTCATTCTTAAATGTGCATGGCGTGGACGGAACTTCAATGCAGAAGATAGAAAAGAGCAACTTGGACACCACTCGACAACATCCGCGAATCGTCCTCGCTGCCAGCCTGTTTCCTTCCTTAGCAATGCATGTAGGTCGTGGCCAATCACTTACGCAAGGTGTTGGGTGCCCAGAGAATGCTGATGGCTCCTCACAGTGGTGTTTGGAGGGGCGGTGTCAAGAAGGGGCCCAAACAGCAAGCTGTCCCCTCAGGCAGGCCCTACGGACACACTGGACCCGTGCTGGAAGGGCCAAGAGACTTGAAACCAGGCGACCCTAGGTTTTAGTTTCATGTTTCAGCTGTACTAAGCTCAGAGTTTGAGATTGGTCCCTCAACCTCCGGGACACAAGAGTTGCTAGCTTATCGAGGGAAACTCCGGGCTTTTGCAGTGGGGCTGGACCACGGTTTTGCTTGTAGGTGTATGACACTGTGGCAGCCTTCAGGAGGCCACAGAAGCAGGGATCTCCCCACCGTCACCCCTCCCCACCCATGCACTTTTCAGACTGAATTCATTGTCAGCCACCTGCGGCACGTCACACAATAGGCCCTCACCGTGCTGTAGGGGACAAACAAAGTAATACACATCTTCTGTGTCGAAGTAGCTTGACGTCTGCTGAATTTAGCCAAAGGATACAATCATTGGCTCAGTCACTGCAAGTCAAATAAAACTTTATTCAGAGAAGAGCAGTCTTCGCAAAGGCAGCTGCGGAATCCCCATCTCAATCTCCTCTCCAGAGACAGCATCTTGACTGGAGAAATCATACAGTATGTTTGTTTTCCTACTGATATTTTTTTTTCCTCAAAAATCTACTGATCTATGCCAGAGACAACTAGGGGCAGGCTGCAACTCTTGTCATGCTCGATTCATGAACACACATAGAGCTCTGACCAAATTCCCTGATATAACCAGAGGTGCTTCGCAACAGGCAGGGCGAGTCACCACCTACAACACCTCTTTCTCACAGCCCTCTAAGCTCTGAGGATGGAAACATGAGATATTCATCTTGAGTCCCTTGGAGCAGTTATAAGAAGCCTGACCAGAGGCTGCCACTAAAAGTTCATGGCAGGACCTCTTCATACCTTACGAATGGCTCTTACGTCCCTTGGAGCACAAACCGAGCCTCCTTGAATCCCTGCTTTTCATCTGATCATAATGAGTGACCCCAACAGGTTGCTTTGATGAATATGGATTTGATTTAGCTGGCTGGCTTTTCATATAAGCCAGGTCTGAACGTCAGACTTGCAAAGGCTAAGTGAGGATGCTCGGTTGAGAAAAACCAAAACCCAGCTCTCTTTTTCTGCATCCCCCTCCTCCAGGTAAAATTCTGTCTTTCCTCCCAGGCTGATTGTGCAAGCTCATGGTCAGGACACCGGACGCACATGTAGAAAGTAACATTTTCAAGGAAAGGTTGTAGGAGCTGTGATGCTGTTGTAATTGTTTTTGGTAAGATTTAATTAGTCCTCCTGCAGGAAAATAAATCTGAGACAGGCCTCACTAAAGTACCTAGTTTTTGTTTGTTTGTTTACGTTAATCACAGAAAATCTTTTATATAAATTATAATTAGCTGCTTTTTCCAACCAGAAATTTCTACTTTCCCAAACATAATACTATTGAAAACTTGACTCTCAAAAAAGATTTCCCATATATGATTGCTGATAGCCAAGCTGAGGGTAGATGTCTCAGAGACCACCTGCCTGAATAAACAGTATCTTTTCCACCATGTTTTGTGCTTTTCAACCTAAGAAATGGTAAGGTCTGCAGTCTGCAGCAGGTGGTAGGGGCCGAGCCCTATCTTCTGCCAACTTGCTAATAACTCTGCCGATTATAGCTTGTATCCTTTAGCTCCTGCCTCTAGAAAAATGACCAAAATAGTTATGCCTTCACAGATATTTTCCATGGATCTAATTAGCATGGGTTTAAAAATTAGAGCAGCCAGTGATACTTAGGAAAGGTTAAAACATTATCAGAGGTGGTCTGTGCTCAGCCCTCTGACACCCGTATAACTTAAGCTGCCGTCTTTCAAAGCCCTGAGGATGAGCCAGCGTCTCTGGCCCTCCCTTATTTTCCTCATGCTTATCAGGCAAGTCCTCTGTATGTCCAACAAGCGTGCCACCTTTGCAAAGTAAAAGTTTTTTAACTGGAAAAATATGTGTTTTATTCCTCTGCCCACAGAGTCTTGGAACACCTAGCTGACATCCAGGGCAGGTTATCAAGGCAATCGGAGGTAGCATTGCAGATGGAATATTAGAGACGTAGACTGGGAAATCCAGAGGCCTAACCTGGGAAGGGTACCAGACAATTAGTGAGCGGAAGCTGTGCTGATAGCAGGACCTAAGAGCAAAGCAGTCCTGCCAAATGCGTAAGAGCCAAGTTGTCCGCTTTGGTTGTAATGTATTTTAGTTTTACAAACTAGTGGGAAGTATATGTTTTCTAAAGCAAAGACTTCCTGTCCCCTCCTCCAAAATTCTATGTGGAGCAGAGCCACAGTACACTGGAAAAGATAGGCACCATCTATAAGAGCAAATTCAAGTGAGATCAATAAAAATGATTAAGGGCATGACAGAATTGATTTTTGAGAAAAGATTAAGAAAAATAAATGTGCAGCTTGACACATAGCCAGGGAGGCACATGATAACTGGGTGGTCAGCAGAGGTCTGTCCCCAGGACAGTGACAACTCGAGGGGCCAGATGCCTCTTGGACTTGGATGACAACTGCAGGAGGGGACAGGACCAGTGGTATGGCTATGTGTAGACGTCCCCCAAAAGCTCATGTGCTCATAGCTGGGGGTTTTTCTGAGGTGGCTGGATCTGGGGAGTGTGAATGTGGGTTAACTGTGTAATACTGGGATTCAGAAAGTGCGATATTAAATTAGTCCGCTGATTAGAATTAGCGGAGTTCTTGGTGACATATCAAGGGAGAAAGAGAAGGTGAGCTCACCGCTGCCGCCGCCTGCTGCCTTCCGACTGCCCGGCCATGGACGGCTCCTCAAGGTGCTGCCCCTCTGCAATGCCACCTTACCTCAAAACCAGCCGACTGTGAGGTCAAACCTCTCTGAGCTGGGAGAGAAATGACCTTTTCCTCCTTTAACTTTGGGAGTCAGGTATTTTGCCCCAGCAAGGACAAATGTCACAAAGCAGTTACCATATGTGTCTTGTTGGGTGTCATTTTATGGGAACAAGAGAACACAGGCTGGCAAAGGCACGATTTCAACTTTGACCTCCTCACAGGCTGGCAAAGGCATGATTTCAACTTCGACCTCCTCTTTTCAGATGGATGACATAATAAAAACAGACCAGCTTGATTCTGACCACATCATTAAAATTAAGGAAGGAGAACTAGCCAACATCCAGTCAGATACACTGGTGCTCTTAAAACACATAACACTGCGTGTGCCCGTAAAAGACGTCTCCCATAAGGACAATAGCATACATCAGAAATACGTCTGGCACACACATATGTATTTTCACCAATGTGTCAGTTCATTGTTTCCATTCAGGAATGCACCCCCATTTTCAAGTGGGCCTGCAGGACGATGGAGCTGCTTAGTGAATTACCTCTGTCCTTTGTTCCGGCAGTTTCCAGAAGTGGCTCCTAAGCCAAATATGATTCATCCTTTTCTGGCACTGGGAAAGCTGTTTTCAGTGCAGCTACATTGCAGGGTCATTATTCTTAAGGCTGCATTACAGATCATCAGAGGAAATGACATAATCCAACTCCATTCACCAGGAGTGGCAGTGCAAGGAGCTTAGGCTACATCATCCCTTCGGGATATTCTCTCCGGAAGTTACCAAAGTTCCTAATACTAGCTCTGCTCAGGACAAATGGGAAGGGACATGCCTTCCTTTCTTCTGGTCATTGCAATCCTGAATGAATACAATAACACACACACACACACACACACACACACACACACCCCTACAGCAGGCCTGCTTCTAGCACAGGGACAGGCCTGGGCCAGCATGTGGCTGACATCTGCCCAACTCTCTGAGGAGAGTGAGAGACCCTGCAGGAGCCACCAGGAGAACAGCATGTGTCAGGGATAAAGTGGCTGAGAACGGCCTCTGGGGAAATACTGATGATGCGCTTCCAGGAGCATCTGGCAGTCCCTAGATTGGCACCCCTCATTATTAGCAAGGGGGCTCGTGGGCCACCTCTCACTGCTCAAGGACTGAAAGGAAATCTGCTTTTCCTTTCCAGTGAGCTGTGTTTTGGACTCCACGCAACAAGTCTCCTCAGCAGGCCTCTAAGTGTTTTTATCCTTTGAAGAGGGCTTGGCCCCACTCAGCATGGAAAGGGATTGGTGTACAGGGCTGTGATGTTCTTGGTGTATGCCAAACATTCTCAAAGACTAAAATGTAACCCTGGACACACTCATGCCATTCCTTACAGCTTGTCTGTCACGTCGCTTTACAGTGTGATCATGCAGTTATCCTGCCCTGAGAATGTCTCAACATTTCTGCCTGTTACTCGGGAAAGGAAATGCCACCAGCTGCCATTGGCATCACAGGTATCTCGGGGTCTGGGAGATGAGCACGGCTGTGTTCCGTGAGTGAGCAGAATCTGTGAGGGAAACTTACCATGAGCAGAATGTGCGAGGGAAGCCCAAGCACCAGGCAAAGCTTACCATATACATAATTTAGCGGGCATTTCTGTGTAATAGCACAAGCAAGTGGAGACCGAAGCCGAGTTGTCCAGGGCGTCAGATCAAGAGCAAGACACACTAGTGACTAAGGCTCACTTATTTTTCTACATCTCTAACCCATGCCACAGTGTTAAAAGTGCCAAGTTTTCTCTGTCAGGTAAGGCTTGGTAAGAAAAGATTTCAGAGAAAAGCTGTGGGTGCAGCTTCATCAAGAGAAAAGGCAAAGCGTCTATCTTTAGATAGAACCACATTAAGAAGGACTTCAGAAGACGCTGTGGTGAAACAGCTGAATCACCACACGCTGTGAGTCAGGCTGGTCACAGCAGAACCATGCATGAGTCATTCTTGAGACATGGGGTGACAGGTTGGCTGAGAGGACCAAGGACAAAGTGGAAGGCTGTCGCTTGGTGGCCGCTGTGCTCCCGGGAATTTTCAGGGTGAATAATAATCCACGAGAAATGTCTGAGGATCGGACAAAGTTTACTTGCATCTGGGAGCCAGTTGGGGATTTAATGCTAGGAAACCACAAGCACGGATGAGAGCGTCTCAAGAGAAGCCAGCGCGAGGGAGGTGCTCAGCTGGGTGGAGGCGGCAGTAGGGACCACAGGAGCGCCGCCAAGCGAGGGCTGAGCTCAAGGCCCTGCAGAGGCATCCCGGGTGTAAAGTCACTGAAGGAAAGATCAGTTACAAGGACGAGGGGCCATTGGCGGCCTTTGCCCTGCCCCAGAGAGTGAGTCTCTGGCATCAGATCCAGCAGGGAACAACTTTCCTGCTCTTTCCTTTTCTCATGCTTCTTTAAGGACAGTGGATCCGACATTGCAGGTCACACGGCATGGCTAAAGAGAGGACAAGGGATCTACCCAGAAGAGCCAAGGCAGGGAGGGTGACTGCTTGCCTCCAAGAGTTGGCCCTGTGTGCAGTGAGTCTCTGCACTACAGTGCAGGTGCCTGGTGGGAGTTTAAGGTGATCACAAGAGAGCTCAGCTTTCTACCCAGTTAGAGGAGCAGGGCACTCTAAAGGGAGAGGACACAGCTCCCCAGCAGGCAGTGTGGGGAAGGCGCTACCCACAGCACTGACTCACTCTTCCCTGCTCCCTTATGTGTGTCCACGCGACGTCTTTAGAGCCATCTTGCAATTTGCTGGCATGGGGCTAGCACCGACCATTTCTCTGAAGAGTTCTGGTTCACTGATCTGTGTCTTAGTTACTTTTTACTCGTTGCTGGGACAAATACCCGACCCTCAAAATGAAGGAAGGAAAGGTTTATTAGCTAATAGTTCGTGGAGGTTTCAGTCCATATTCGGCTGGCCCAGGCTGAGTGGAACAGGGCAGAGAGCATCCAGTTCATGGCGGTGGAACAGCAACAAAATGGTAGCAGAGGCAGCCAACCAAACAGGGCAGCAGAGAGCAACAGCAACAGCTTTAGTCTGTCTCTCTGTCGCTCTTTATATTACATTCAGGCTCTCTGCCTTAGGATACCCGCCCTAGACCACACCCATACTCTCAGCCTTACTCACACCGATAATCCCATCAGTACTAAAACACAATCCCAGGGATCATGAATCAAGTCTCAATCTATAGAAGCCACGCTCCATGATTGCATGAGGCTTTGGGGGGACAACTAGACATAAACCATAACAACCTGAGAATGGCATCATGGTGTTTTGAAACCAAATGTGGGCAGCATGAGAACTCAAGGCTACCGAGGGCTCACGAGGGCCTGGAATGTGTGCATGGTGCCAGGCGGCTAGGCGGTGGCACTGTGGGTCATGATCTCGATTCGCCTCATGACACTGGGAAAGGATAGCATCGTGCGTGTGCGTGTGTGCATGTGGGGGGCGGGGGAGATGGTGACAGCGGCGCTCATCCCATGACACAAGTGCTTTTGTATTCATGTATTTATGCTAAAATAACTTCCAAGCTTAACTTCATTACATATTCTAGCCCCTCTTCTCCCTGCTTTTCGTGACTTCTTTCTCAAACAGTGAAAAGTTTGGCTCCAACTTATTTATGTACTTATTCAACCTCGGTATATAGGAAACATGCTATTAGAATTGCCCATGCTGTAAGAAACTCGCTTACCAAGCAGAGAGAGGGCAGGGTCTGCGCTCTTTGGCCTTTGGCTTCAGTGCGTCCAGTCACGGAGCCCCGCTCTTTCCTGTGTCCTCCTTTACCAGAGCCATCAGCTTTGTGATGTGACATTGTGCTCATTCTATGCTGGTTTCCCAGTATCCTGGTGATGTTTTAATATTTGAACACCAAAGGACTCGTTTATCATGGCATAGTTTTGTGGTTTTTAACAAATCCATGGAGTCCCGTATGCATCAAAATAGCATCACAGAGAAAAGCTCCGTGGCCCTGCCCTGGGCTCCCTGTGGTTGTGTTCTCCGTCCCCCATCTCCTGGGAGCTCCCCTCTGTCCCCCGCCTCCTGGCAGCCACAGATCTGTTTTCCACCCCTATATTTCTTCCTTTCTGCTATGAATGCATTAGGTTTGCATTATGCATTGGTCGTCTCTGCGTTGCTGAGACTAAAGGCTCGCCACACCCAACTTGAAGAAGGCCACGCCCACTCGGCTCGAGGTTTCCGAGCTCTCAGCCTGCAGCTCGCTGTCCCCAAGGCATCATGGTGGACGTGTGTGGGAGAGAACTGGTATTCATCGCATGGAAGCCCCAGGCTGACAGCAGGAGGAAAACCAGGGGACACAGCCAGGCGTCAAGTGCAGCCCCAAGCCCACACCTCCTGACCCCCAGAGCCACCCAGAAGTGGGCTCCACTCAGCTCCAGGAGGCTCTGCAAGCCGCAGGATGACACCACGGTTAGGCTTCAGGAGGCGTGGCCTTCTTTCACCTAGCAAAGCACATCAAGTTTTCCTCCGATTTCAAGAATCAATCAGTGCATCTTCTTGTGTTCGTCTGGCGTGTATTTGTTTGCTAAGCAGTTTTCCATGGTCTGCATCCACCGCTCATGCCGCTGTTGAGAGATGTCCTGGTGGTTCTCAGGATGTTTTAGTAGGTAGAAATAAACCATTAATGTACGCTTCTAGGGAAACATCAGTTTCAGATCACCTGGGTATCTAGGCATGGGATTGTTGCCTGTGCATTAATTACATATTCAGTTACGTCCCGAGATGTCACACTGCCCCTGAAGCGGCTGGACTGTGTCTCTACCACAGTGAATGAGTTTGCAGGTGCTGCCTCTTTGCCAGCACCAGGCTATGTCAGTTTCCATTACTTTGATAAAGCTAATAGGCATGCAGTAGTGTTGTTGGAGGCAGCTGAATTAGACAGAAACATTTTAGGCAGTCGGACAGGGCTGGGCCCTCCAGGGACCCAGTATGGAAGACAAGACCTTGCAGCTACGAGAGAGACCACACTCCTGCTGTGGGCCAGACGTCAAGACAGAAGATGAAATAAATACTCACCTAGGATGGGCGTCAGGGACCAATACGCTGCATAGGTATCACTCACCTTGAGGAAGCCAGGAACAGCCACTAGCCGATGCCCTACAGGAAGAGTTCCTGTTCTGTGCTCATCTCCCCTTGCTTTTAGACTTGTGATCTCATTTGATCCCGATTTAATCAATTTTACTTAAGCAATTGCGCTTGTAATCTTATTGGTAGACTGCAGTGTTGTCCCGCCTCGTGGGCGGGTTCCTGTGCTTGCCACCTGAGGCCCCCCCTTACTGCCTGGCTCGCACTTTCGCTTATCTAACGACAAGTCCTACGGGTGAGGGTCTGCACACTGACCTGCCGTCCTGATGCCTTCTCTGGGGAACTGATCCTGCATACATTTTCACAAAGTTGTACGTTATGTAGTTTTTCTCATAAAATCAATTTCATTATTATTTTTTTTTTACTCATATGCGTCCTTCATATGAAATTTTCTCTATTTATTCACCAATGGAATATGCATGATTTATTTTTGTAGTCTACACAGGCTCTATAAACACTAAACTAGTAAATACTGATTTATTCTTTTTAGGATAAATTACGTAAATATTGTAGGAAAATTAAAACCCAACAGATAAAGCCAGGGCGAGAAGCCCAGAGTACTTGACCAAGAGAACCCGAGTCCAGGTCCCGTCATGTTGCCCTCCACTCACTCTTCTGACCACTGGCAAGCCGGACATTCTCTTCCCAAGGCAGCGTGAAGCCGCACTAGGAAAATACCTGCTGAGAGCTGCAGCCTTCACCAGAGCGAGGCGTTCTGCGGTGCGAGGTGGTGCACACCTGTAAACCCAGCACTCACGAGGCTGAGGCAGGAGGGTCCTTGCAAGTCTGAGACCAGCTGAGGATAGAAAGCGAGCACCAGGCCAGTTGTAGTGTATAACAAGACTCTGTCTCAAAGCGAAAGCAACAGTAACAACAAAAGCGAGGAACGCACAGCCTTCTAGTCGCGCAGGCCGCCACCTCGCTGTCCTCCCTCGGCCCCGTCCTCCACCTTCCTTTCTACCTTCTCCCCGCTCTTTGTGAACACCGCCCAGCATTGTCCTCTAAGCCACACAAGCCCCTTCCTAGGGGGCTGGTGGGCACTGCCCGCCCGCATCAGCTTCAAGGCTCACAAGCAGCCCCTGACAGTTCCCTTCTCTTCCAGGTTTATCCCTTCCAGACATGCCAGACGTAAGTCTCTAACACTCCGGAGTGCGGTGCCGTGCCTTGCAATGTCTCTGATTGCAGCTCTGATCAGCCTCAACAAATTCCCTGTGCCTCAGTTTCTCTAAATGTCCTCTCTGGCCCTGAAAACAGCACATGGAACACATTACTAGCTTGGATTATTTAAGAGCACCGACAACAAATGGGGGTTCACTGGCTTTCTTGAGTCTGTAGTGCCCCGGGGATGCAAGCTCATGCATGGAGCATGTTGTACACTGCTCCGCTCCCCCTCTCTACCCACCAGGGGCCTCGGGACTGGGCAGCTGGCGGACGTTCCCTGTCTCACCACCCACACAAGTGCGCAAGGGAGACAAAGGCGCCAGGCCAGTTCCCTGCGGGGTTGCAAGCGGTCTGCAGAGAGCACAGGGCGTCTGCAACACGAGCGTGCGCCGTGCATGGAAAGGTTTGGGAAACAGGTGAGGCCGAAGCTGCTGTGCAGAGTTCGGGCACTGAGCCGCCCCTTGAAGTGCGAGACTGAAGGGAGATTGCCTTCACCCTGTGGGGGTCTGGCATGGACACTGCTTAATGAAAATGGCAGAGATTACTCAAATTTATGTCTGCTGAGTGCACACACAATGGGCAGCTCTTGATTACAGAGCGGGAAGCACCGGGCATGGACTCACAGGCACCACAGGCTGTGGAAGGCGGCGTGGCACTGAGGAGCACAGATGACCAGAGGCTGCTGCTATGTACGTAACACCTTTCCCAGCAGCACTCGGGAGAGTGGGCGTCTGCTTGTGGCCCAGTCACCCGGGGCCAGGGCGAGGTGCCGGACCTGTGGCCTCATGCCGAGAGCCCATCGTTCCTGATTAGTGAGATGCCAGGGAGAGAGAGGACCAGGGCCTCTGCTCCTCTTGGAGGAGCGGCTCTCAACCAGTAGGGAAACTTCCCGCGATGTCCTTGAGCTTTGAGAGAGAAAGAAGAGGGCAAGACAGGGTGGAGGAAGGTCAGAGACAGTGGTTCTGAGACTGTGCCTTCCAGAAATTTCCATCACTCAAAGGATGCAGCATGCCAGGCCTCCCTCTGGAGTAGCTCTAAGTGTTGAAAACACACACAAGTCTCCTCTTGTTTGTGGCACTCTGCCTTCTCGTACTTTTTGTTTATATTTGTTTTTGGGAGAACTGGGGATTGAACTCAGCCCTTGGTGTTTGCCAGGCAAGCGCTTATTCTGCTGAGCTATTTCCCAGCCCCTTTCTCATACTTTTTAAATGACTAAACCCTGCATGCTAAAAGTGTGCACTTCGATAGCTGGGATTGATCGGCCTGGGTAACCCTGTCTTAACAGCTTGGTGTGCCATCACCTGACCCATCCAAGCTCCTGCACAGCAAGGTAGAGCCCTCCGGGCACCGCCTGGGTCCTCAGTCAGCCTCCAGTTTAAAGGAACACTACAGCAGCTTCTGGCTGTCAGGTGTGGCTCCCTGGATGCTTGGAGTCAATAGGCCCCGGGTCTTTTATTTTTCCTAAAGCGCAAGAACTCTGCTCATCAGTAGCGCACCCATGGGTGACCGCACGGCACGGACCCTGACAGGTGGGGCATGGCACTCCCTTGTGTTAAGCAGAAGCTACTAAGACAAGTAAACTCACTGCTTGATTTGCAGGGACCTGGTCATAGCTGTCTGTGTCTCAGAGCTACAGGAAGCAGGGGTCGTGTTCGGCTGGTGCCACTCGACCAGGGAGACTGGCACATTGTTGTAAGGGTAAACGCTGGCTTTGTCTGGGTTTGCAGAATGAGCTGAGGGCTCCTCGAGTAACTGATGCCAGGTCTCGCCGATCCTCCTCTGGCTTGCCAGCTCTGGCCTTTGTCCCAAGTCTGCCTTCCAACCAGCACCTAGGTGAGGAGCTGTCCAGATCCGCAGTGACTCTGGGAAAGGCGTGCTGGAGGTCCAGTGGAGGTCAGGGACTGGACCTGAGGGCCCAGCTCTTGTGGCAGCACCTGCCAGTGACTGGGATGGAATACTTGGTCCTCATGTTGGAAAGGAGGGGATTTTTATTTTGCTTCATGGTTTCAGTCCACGGTTGTCTTAAACAGGAAGGCAGAGGAGCCCAGAGAAGGAAGAGGTGCTCACGCTGTGGTAGCCCGGAAGTAGCGAAGGGGCAGCTCCTCCCAGGGCCTGGGCCCGCAGCACATTCAGCTGTGAAGTCAACTGTGGATGAACCCACGACTAAATACAGTGCCCCTACAATTCGATCACCATCTGCATGTGTCAGACTTCTGGGGAATGTTCTAGATATAAGCCGTCATAAGGGCAGATGGGCATGTCTGTCCTTCAAGTCTCCTGAGCTAAGGTGCACCATTTTAGCTTGTCCTAAGAAAATTATCCCATCACAGAAATAAGGGTGGCGTGGCCAGATTACATTAGCCTTCCTCTGGGGGCTTCCCTGATACCAGGCCTTCTCTGACAACATGATAATGCTGTCGGCTGGACGTGGGTGCTGACCTCTGGGCTGACACTCTGGCTGACACCAGCATGCAGGGCCAAGGTCGCACATCTGCCCTCCAGTTGGAAGTGCTCGGATGGCTCGGGTGTTACTACTGAGGGCTGCGCATCCTGGCACAGCCCACTTCTGCACCATCCAGGTCTGAGGTGGTGGAATCCTGGCACCCACCTCTACGCTGGCTGCCTCTGTTGGACTCCAGGGATTCCCGGTACCTCTCGTCACCACAGTGCCCTGATGAGCACACTACATGCACCGACTTGCTCTTAGGACTTAAGCACAGGAGTCCTACACTACAAGCCATGTTTCTGAAGGCATGCGCACACACACACACACACACACATACACACACACACACACACACATGGCTTACACTTCGTGTGTCTTCCACTAAATACAAACTCTGTGAAGTTGGGAGCCTATGTTCGCTGCAGGCCATGCTTACAGGGCTGTGCTGGGCAAAGGCCACTCAGCAACACTTCTTGGACATCATCAATAAATGATCTTCCTTAAATCAATTCTCCAGAAGCAGGAGGCGTGTCTGTTTAGTTCACACCCTCCAAGCCCTTGCGCCAAGCAGACATCGATGACGATATGGACAATGCAACTTTTATTGGAGTCGATGTTAAGCGCTTAGCATTCTGGGTCTACTGCTCCTTTAGGTGTCACCAGGGGTAGCTACGATGTCTTTCTTTTTCATGTTTCTGTCTTTCCTTTATGGACAGAACTTCTGTCACATTCTCTGTGGCCTCTCAAGGCAAGGGTCCAGGGAAATCAAAGTCCATCAGTGTTTTTTCCCAACTTGAAGATAGGTTACCATCTGGCTGCGCTGGGTGCAGAGTGTCCACAGCAAGTGATGAGCTTGAGTTGATGTCAATGTTGTTTGGAATAAGCTTTCTGTAGTACTGGTGGCCAACAAACAATACATATTCATAAATGCTGATGAGCTTCAAGATCTGACGTTGTCTCTGGAGAACAGCAGGACAAGTGTGGTTGGGCGTCAGATGGACACCTGTGATGCCCATGGCCCTGCTGTGGACGGACATCCTGGCCTACGAGCCACTTTCTTTCTAAAAGCCATTCTCCCTAATGGGCATCTGGGGCGACATTTTAGATCTTTGACTTTGCGAGCCTAGATCTTTAAAGTCCTCATTATTTTTAACAAAAGGATCACATGCCAAGGATTTCTTCAGAGTGGATCGTGCAGCACGTGTAACAAGCGGAGGTTCGCACTGGCCCCGCGCTCCCATCCAAGAGCCACACGCTGAATCCTTTTAGGGGTGCCCTTCCAGTAGCAAAGAGTGACACTTAAGGAACATTAGAAACTGTCTTTGCAGAACTTGAACACTTGGTAAGAACGTGACAGCCTTCCTGTTCAGAAAATTGTGTTTCAGTTTTATGTTTACATGTTTGTTAGCACAGGCGGGCTGTACACAGAGCCTACAGCTGTCGAGGGGAGTTGGTACACATGCATAACACACGTGCTCTTTTCCTCCCCCTCCCTCCTGTCTCCTCTTCCTCCATCCCTCCATCCCTTCCTGCCTGCAGAAGTTACCATCCCTCCTTCTCACCTAGCTTTTATTTTGCTCTTTAAATTATTCCCACTGGATTTTGCATAGCAGAGAAGCCACGTGCTGTCTCAGGTATGTGTCTGATTTATTTCACTTCACATTACAGTCTCAAGGTGCCTCCACTTCCCCACAAGTGACTCAGGGAGAGCCCTAGAGGCCACGGCTCCTGGTCCCCTGGCCACTGTAGTTCTGTGCTCTCCTCTTTTATCCCAGGTCTTGGAGCAGGAAAAGTGACCATGATGACCTCGAGCCTGTGGGGACTTTCGGGCTCTTTACAGAGTGTGAGCTGTTGTCTATTCAATGAACCTTCTAATGTACAAAGATGCCTTAAATAATTTTATATAGTTTATAAGACAAAGATCTTCAAACCATTTCACCAGCCTTTTCTCTACTCATCATGACATTATCTTAAAATAAGACAAAGGAGGGGCCAGGGAGATAGCTCAGGGGCATAAATGCCTACCTAGAAAGTTTGAAGTCTTGAGTTCAATTCCTGGACTAACGCTGTCTCCTAAAGCTCATGCACCCAGCACAACAGGTGGCTTCTGTCCTATATCACTCAGGCTTTGGAACAGTACTCGAGTCTCCTGAGCATCAGTGACTGTCCTTCCAGGAAAGGTTTGGATCATCATGACGTTCTGCTTTGTGGTCCTTGAAGTCTCTGTGGAAATCACTCTACTCGTCTTTCCATTGTCACACACAAGGTCCCCAGACTCAGTCAGAGGTGAATGTGAAATCTCGATGCCTAAAAGTTCCACTGTCTCGCAAGCAGTGCTTCCCAAACTTGAACAGAGCTGAGAGGCCGTGCAGGCTCTTGCGGAGGTGCATGGGCAGTCACACGGCTGTGCCCTGGAGTCTTGGGCGACGCTGTCAGCTGCCAGGTCCCGGCTGGCGCTGTGCTGGGTGGGCCCAGAGAGCACACAGACAAGGGCACTGAACTGCGATGTCTACTTCAGGTGACTGTTTAGGTGGGGCCTCCGCTTGGCCCGGCCAGCTGCAGAACCCATATGAGGAACGTCTTCAGCACGACTTGCTCCATGCATCCTCATGGTCTGGACCTTGTTATTCAGTGTTGTGGACCTCATTGTCCACTGAACTTATGGTTAATTGTGCCTGGACCACAACTCTTTCTTCCTGGGCAAGAGTCTGTCGTTATCCTCTGTCTTGTCTGAGATAACTATGCATACTGTGAACCGCCCATCCTGCTCCACGCTTCATGTTGATTTTAAACAACGCATCTCCTTCTGTAGTCCTAGTAGCCTCTTGTCCCTTTGTCCAGGTCCCACGTTATACCCTCCCCAAGGCAGCACCAATCAGCTGGCAGCATGGGACACATGACTGGAAGGTGTTAGGCTCAAAAAGCAGTTCTTCAAAGCATGGCATCTGAGCAGCTGCGGGAGGAGGAAGCTGAGAGGCAAGACCTTCCCGGCCCTCCGCCTCTCTTTCTCCTAGCCTAGCTAGCCTAACACTAGCTCAGAATAAACTCTGTGTTCCTGCATGTTCTTCCCCAGTAACCCCATGCCGTTCTGCTTCCTGCACAAAGTCAGCCAGAATGAGAAGCGCCGTACACGCGCTCTTGTCTCCCAGGAATTCTGGCCTGCTCGGGAAGTCTGGGCTGCTGAGCTACTTCCGGACGTGGCTTAACTCCCAACCAAGAGCTGCTGCCTTGAGCCTTGGATGTGAACTTAAAGAAGCACACTTTCTCCTTCACTTTTTAAAAATTATTTTTATTTTAGACAGGGTGAGCCTAGCAACCTTGATCACTATTTTAGTTTTCCGTGGCTTTTCTCAGCGAGCAAGCTGTCCTTGTGTTGAACCGGCATTCTCTTGGCTGCAATGCGAGCCCGTCTCCCTTTACTTCTTATTTGAAACAGCTGCTAAACTCTTCTTATCTAGCAGCAATTAGCCTGAACTAATTTTCAAAGTCTGCCAAGAGGGACTCATTTTCCAGAGTTGGGGGGGATCTAGGCAGGGTGCAAGAGCCAGGAGCTGGCGGGCTGTGGCTTAGAGAACAGCATTCATCCCTAGGAGCTGACTGCAGAGATAAAGAGAACCATTACCTGATTGTAAGAAAAATACAAAAATGTGTTCTTTCTTTACACTCTGCTGTTTCTTAACTATTTGTTGAATTACAATGGTTTTTGGAACTTACTGAAGGTCTGTGTTGCTTAATTAAAATTTTAAGTCCCTGTAGCATGTGTTATCTTGGTGCACTGGAACATTGCTTCAGTTTATAGAAGAAGACAGTCAGGCACAGACAGAGGACAAGCTCAGGGCTGTCTGCACTCCACATTTCAAAGACTGGGTGTGAGCTTCCAGGCCCCTACGAGGTAGCCTGTAAGCCCTGTGAATGCCCAGGCTGCTGAGGGTGTCCATGGATCTGGGGCCTGGGCTTTGACCTACAGTTGACCAACCTGGAGACGAGGTCAGCCCATGGGCAACCAGCAGTGCTGTTACTGGGTTAAAATACCTGACACCCACAACATACTGGGGGAATGGTTTAATGTGACTTCTGTTTTTTGGGCTGTGGTCTGTGTGGGCTGCCAACTCCAAGGCCTAAGTGGCATGATGGAGGGGCGTGGCAGAGGGAGGTGCTGGTAGCAGAAAGAGACGGCAGAAGCCAGGGAGATGGACCCTCCAGGGGCACAGCGGGAGCCAGGGAGAGAGACGTACCCTGCAGGGGCACAGGAGGAGCTGGGGAGACAGATGCACCCTCCAGGGGCACAGCAGGAATGGGGCAGAGAGATGCACCCTCCAGGGGCACACTGCCCTGAGGCACCTACTCTGATGGGAGTCCCACCTCCTGCGACAGTGTGCTTAGCTCTGAACGAGTGCATGGATCAATGCCCGATGGGTGTGGGGCCCCCACAAACTAAGCACCTTTCAGAGGACCCCTCTCTGAACATGTGAGACTCTTGGGGATCACCATACATCTGAACTATAACAAGTCTCTACTTCCCTGGAAGCAGCAGGCAACACGAGGCTCAGGAGGGCTGAGTGGCAGCAGTCCCTGAGCACCGCCCTGCACTCCTGCCGAGGAAACAAGGATCGCACACATGACCTAGAAGCTCAGAAGATGGCAGGGGCCCCTTTGGCCTCGTTTGGCCTGCGTTCTTCTGCTGCACTGACTTCAGACACAGGCAGGCCAGCTTTTCTGAGCTCTGCCCAGTCTTTCTAGGAAATCACTGAGCCCAGGGACCCAGGGTCCCCAACACAAGTGGCTTCTCCCAACTCAGTTATTTAATGGAAGCATCAGAACAAGCCCAGCTCTTCTCACTCAGCTTTGGAGCTCCACTTGGGGCCTCAGCCCTCCTTCACGCGTTACACTTAGCGGCCAAGTGGACAGAAGCAGTCCACTGTGCCCAGGAGCTGGGTGATGACAGACCGGTCGAGCCTCCATCCTTACAGAGCCGGCGCTCCTGTCCTCTGGGGTCTTCTCACATCACTGATTATGAGCCCCAAGTCCAGTTTTTACTGGTTGGTCTTCCAGTGATGGAATGAACATTTCTGCTCGGGCTTTCCTGCGCACCTGGCAGAGTCCCAGGTGCTGGAGCAGTTGCCCAACCATGTGAAGTGTTGCCCGGATGAGAAAAATTGGGCCAACGCAATGGCTCAGCAGTCTAAAGTGCCTGCTTAGACAAGCTTAGCAACCACAGGGCTGTGGTTCGATCCTGGCACCACATGCTGCGCCAGCCCCACCCCAGGGCAGGCTAAGCATGCAAAAAAAAAAAAAAAATCCAGCATGCATTTCCTGCAACCCCTTTCACTTTGCCAGCACCCGTGGAGCACGCACCCTCGGTACACACTTACGTTACACGTATTATGTTAAATGAATCGATACAGGATGAATTCGAAACTGCTGACGGGGTGAGTGTGTGCTTACCCTGAAATGTCTTTCAGATTAAGATGTCATGAAGTAGTTTATGAAGCCTCTGAGGCCTGCATATGAGAGACAGATCATTACATAAATAAAATGAAGGTCTTTGGGGACCTAACATTAAGTGTAAGAATTACCTACACGTGCAAAACATTTTCATTAGTGACATATTTTTTATGAGTTTTACTTTCTAAAGTATGGTATATCAAATGCTTTTTAAAAACCTCTATCTGTGTCTTTCAAAGTGAAGCTGACTAGTTGCCCTTGGGTAGAGCCACCTGAGGGAGTATGGCTGCTCTCGGAGGCTGCAAAGGAAAGAGAACAATGTCATTCTGGAGGCTCTAAGGAAACAGGCAAGACCCGAAGAACATCGTCCTTTGCATCCTGCTTCCTCTATCAGCTAAGCTTTTGGAGTTGTCTGCCCGGGAGAAGGAAGCTGAGTGATAAGGATACCAGTGGTAGAAACGTAGTACCCCGGGGACAAGGCTGAAGCAGGTGGAGGTGGAGGGCGGGCAGTTTGTCTGCTGAGAGAGAGGAGTGCAGAGGCTTGGGCCGTCACCAGCGTGGTAGCCGTGCAAAGTTGACGTTCGGTGCCGAGCGTGGCTCTCCAGCGCTGGAGCAGGTGCAGGGAGAGGAAGCTCCCCAGGAGCCAGATCTAGGGTCAGTTCCCTAGTAGGCACCTTCAGAAGTGGACACCACTGTACTAGGAGGAGCGAGTGCATTAGAGAACGGACTCCCGCTGCCAGTCAGCAAGGCTTTGCATCTCAGCATTGGCTCCATTCTTCATTCTGAGTGTCTAATTCGTGAAAACCGTTCTGGAGCCTTCTGACATTTCTCTTGTCAGCAGGCACGATGCTGACTTTGGTCGGTAGAGGGCGCGGGCGAGACACCGTGGGGTCTCAGCGCGGGGGAGGGGGGGGGCCCGCAGCACACACACACTCACTGCTGAGGCTTGGGTCCCTTTTTCGGCACCCTAGCTGAATTCCTCCAGTGTGGGCCGCTCCTCCAGTCTGAGGTTCCTTCTCCAGTGCTGACTCCGGCAGTGTGTCCCAGCCAACAGCACTTTGGGCCAGAAGCTTCCTGGGAACTAGGGAGGCCAATCTGGTGGCCTCCTCCACCCGGAGGTCACCCTGAAGGCTGCTCTACAGCCCACTTGGCAGCTGAAGCCCCTTGTGGACTTCGCTGCTCTCCAAGCTGCGGCCTGCCCTCCACCTCTCCTGGGACGTCAGAGCTCCTGCTTCTGTATTTTCTTTCTTCTTCTTTTTTTTTTTAATTCCCCTGCAGTGCTTACCGGCCAGTCTCTTGGCAAGCCCATCTTCAGCTACAGCTACCAATTCCTTGCGTCAGTTCTTTGCTCTTTCCTTATTCAGATCACTGTGTGGTTTTGTGACCTGTTTAGACCCTGACTGACACGTTCTGGATTCTGTGCGTCATGGGAAAGTGACTTCTTAAATGTATTCGGAATAAGGTAGGGGCCGGTGAGATAGCGCCACAGTCTGAAGCACCTGCTTCAGCACGCTTGGGCAGCCTCGGGGATCACGGTACGCTCTCTGGCACCACATGCTGCGCCAGCCCCACCCCCAGGGCAGGCTGAGCCGGCCATCACTAAAAAAAAAAAAAAAAGAGTAAGACACTGTGGAATCTGTAATTATTTTGCCATCATCAAGCCTACGTGAATTGAGGGACACATTCTGTCCATCCGCTGAAGACAGACTGAAATGAACTGGAAATGGATAGATTAATAGGAGAAAAGACTTAAATCAATGAGCATGCAGGCTCCCCGAGGATGAAGCCCCCCCCCCCCAAGTCCAAACAGACTCAGATGCCTCTGGGCCCGTTCTCACGTGGGCTGAGGGAAGGGAGGAGAGTAGGCAACTTCTAGGGTGATGCAAACTTTTGAGAAGAATTAGCGGGCCTGCAGAATGTGTGGTAGCTCATGAGTGGTTCTCTGTGGAGGCTGAATGGACTGAAGAACAGAGGAGCTTGTGCCAACGTGTGTCTGGGTGCCTGTGGGATTCCTCAGGGACAGGATTTCATCTGTGGCCAGTGGAGCTTTGGGGTGGGAGCAACAGGAAATGGCTTCTTTCTTGGTGGACTCAGCCTTCAGGCACAAAAGGGATTTCAGAGCAGCCTCTCCCTGCGGTGGAAGAAGAGTAAGAGAACATTAGAGAGACTTTGATTCTAAGGCCGCTTCTGAGGCTGTTTGGGTTTTTTCATTCAAAGCGTAGAGCGTATCAAAGCATGGCTCTTTGTGATATTATTTGACCGAATCTCCTCACCTACTTTAAAAAGCTACATTTGGTGATCCATCGAGTTTTGTTGGATCAGAGCTCCATTTAAAAAGCTCAGTGAAATCCATAGCTTGCACTAAACCTAACAGCAAAGCCAAGATGACATCACTGTGCTGCCTCTCTGGAGAGCATTGGTGCAGAGGGCTGTAGACACCTCGTGAACATGGTCTCAGTGCCTTCTCCCTGCCTCCTCCAATCATTCTCTGCTCTCTAAGTGACTCGGAAGGTGGGTCCTAGAGCCCCCTGTCTTCTGCCAGTGCGGGACTTCACCTGGGGGTTGAGCAATGCTGGGTGAAGCATATGAGTCTCAGTGCAAATGTTGAGAAGTCCAGTCATGGTGGAGATGTTAGAACTTTGACAAACCTTCAGATTTCCTTGATGTCAGAAATAAATTTTGAAAAGGCAGAATTGGCTGGAACAATATGAGCACAACTCACCAAAGTAGGACTCTGTGCCTTGGAGACTTCTAGGACACAGGTGTGCTTTTATCTCAACAGAACACAGGCAGAAAGAAGAACTCTTTCTGATCTTGGGTACACTTGAAATTTTCATGCATGGCTTTATATGTTGTTTATGAACTACTATGTGACTGGTTAGCTTGTTTGATCGGTATTTGTAAATTAATCATCTCCATTTTTGGTGATTTTCTTTTTTAAAATTAAGCTTGTTGGCACATTTTCGGTGCACAGGATGGAGATTTTTGCCTGTGCACGGTATAGCCTTATTCCTTTTCTCCCCATTCCTCTTCCCTCCCTGACTTTCTCCTGATGGAGAAAACTTAATGCTCACTTTCAGACAGGCTGCAAAACGTCCTCCTCTAAATAGTATATTCTTTTCCTCTGGTTATGACTATGTTGCTGAAAAGACTATCAAGCATTATATGTATATTGTATGGATCTTTTATACATATGTATGTGTGTATATATGTATATGTTTAAAATATCAGAAATATGCTGAAACACAAGCGTGCTACCAGGTCAGTTAATGTAAGTGGACGAGGAGCCCAGAGCTGAGCCCTCGGGAGCCAGGATAACTGCTGCTTTCCTCCCTGTCCATGTGCTGGATGCACACCGGTTTAGGCTGCTCTCTGCAGCACGTAGCCTCAACTTGTCAGCATCTGTAGTAATTAGCACACACCTCCAGGAAGGCAGGGGTCAGATGCACAGTCCTGTATAACCAACTACTGCAAACGCGTGGCTGTAAGACCAAGCCTTCCTACTCCTCCATGGTTCTGCAGGCTAGAAAGCTGGTGTGGTACATGCAGTTCTCTGCTGATGGCAAACCCAGTGCCAAAATGAAGGTGTCAGCTGGGCTGAGTTTTATTCTGGAGTCCTCAGGGGAAGAACCTCCACCCAGTTCACTGTCCTGCAGCAATGGTGGACTGAGATTCTTGCACTGTGCTGGCTGTCAGTGGTTCTTAGTTCCCAGAGCTGCTTGCACCCCTCGCCACGTGGCTGAGGGCCACCCGGGTGTCCTATCAGCAAGGCTGTACAAGCTGACCTCAGCGCCGCAGGGGAGCATACCTCTCCTTCTGGGGGTTCAGCAGGGGAGGAAAGCCACGCTCTCAGACATTTCAAGAACCTCTGTGTGAATGGAGGTTCAAGCGAGGTGCATGTGGAGACAGACAGCTGGACACCTAGGTTACGGCCATCCCACCCTGAGTGCGCCCATCTCGTCTGATCATCTGTCTGACAGAGACAAATCAGGGCAGGGTGCAGTCAGGTGGGATGGATCGACAAACGCCACCACAACAGGACCAGAAGGGCCACCACGCCGCAGAAGGCACCAAAAGTAAGTACAGAATAAATTAAGAGGAATGGGAAGATTTCAACTTCATTAAAGCCAAAGTGACTAGGGCTTTAAAATAGCATGTTACATAAAAATAAATCAAATGTTTGAGTTCCTATATGTCAGACCTCAAAATCAATAGAAGATCCCTAACAGTAGCATTTATTTGGATCCCTAAGGAATTGCTAGAACAGCTAGGTACTATTATGAATGATTTACATGGATTTCTTCACTCAATATTCAAAACATACCTAGAGACTATCATCAGTATTTCGTCGTTTCAAAAGTGAGGTAGAGAGGGATGAAGTAATTTGCTCAAGATCACCTTGTCTGCTGCAAAGTCAGGGCAGAAAATCCAGGAAAGCGGGCTCCAGGGTCTGTGTGTCTTTGTGTTTCTTGGAGGGAGGGAAGACAGGGCAACACGTACAGTGAAAGCAGGGGCAGTCACAGTGAAGATTCCTAGCGGGCGATGACCAAGGGCCCTCTGCTGGGCTCGCCTGGACGGGCACCTTCGCTTCGCCTGTGTCTCCAAGTTCTAACTAAGTGCTCGTCTTGATCACTTCTCTCTCATCACTAGGACACAATACTTAGCACATAAAGAAGGAAAGGTTTATTTAGCTCATGGTTTGTGGAGGTTTTGGTCCATAAGTAGCTGGCTCCAAGAGCGCAGCATGGGCAGGGGCAACAGTTGAAGGCGGCAGAGGACAGCCAAAGCGGCAGGAACAGAAAAGGGGGCAAACAAGCCCCTTTTCCCTCCATACGCTGCAAGCAGCTCATTCCCCCAACCCAGGGCAATGAAGCACTCACACCAGGGCCCTGCCCTCCTCTTGCCCAAGCTGAGGATATTTACGCAGCCAGGACCCTGGATCCCCGCTCAGTCACTCAGTTACCCTTCTAAACTTCTCAAATTGACACAAGGAACCACATCCTAGACCGGTAAGGGCAGGTCCCAGGATGCTTCTAGACCTCTCCAGCTGGCACAGAGTACCAATCATCACAGTGCTTTCTTCGACCTTGGTTCAATATTGTGATGCAGTCTATCTCAGCGCAGGGGAAGCCCACTGGTCTAGGGGCACCCTCTGCCTCTCTGCATTCATCCATTCAGTTCTTTCTTTGATGAAGATTGACTGTCTTGTCTCCTTCTGGGGGCTTCCTGGTTTATACCTAGCAGTTCCCCTAAGCTCTCATGACACCCTAGGTGGTGCTTCCAGGAGGTTCCTAGATCGTCGGGCTCTGAGCTCAAATGAATGTACTGGCTGGCAGGCAGGAGGCGGGGCCTGGTGGGAAGGAGAGGGCTGGAGGGAGTGCGAGCCAGAGGGCACATCTTCCTCTTGGCTCCTCCCCTTTCTCCCTGCTTCCAGGCAGCAGTGACACCAGCAGGTGTCTTCCAGTGTGCAAGGTCCAAAACTTCTAAAATATGAACCAAAATAAAACTCTCCTTTACATTACCTGTTAGGTCCATATTTTGTTCCAGAGACAAGGTAAGTGACTGAGATGGCAGAGACAGGGGAAGGGTCCCAAGGAGGATCAAGAATGGGGCAGAAAATGAGGCAAGCTTAGAGTGGTGGTGGTGAATGTACAAGCAGAGGTTGTTGGGCCCAGTTGTAGCGGGGTTGGGGTGTTCTCCAATGAAATATTTACCGTGGGACCTGAGGGCCGCATGCTGTGCTGTGTGCTGCTCCTGTACTTTGGCCCAGGAGTGATGTATTTCCTCCTGGTTCTTGTGGGGAGCACGTCTGCAGATTCCCCAAGTTCCCAACACTAAGCACAGCACTAGCTTTGCTTCTTCAACTAAATTTGGCAAGCCAAACACATCCTTAATGTGAATTTTGGGTGACAAGATCTAAAGGAGTTTAGAAGGACCTGTGATTCCCTCATGGAGTGAAAAATACTCCTGGAAGGGCTGGCCAGACAGCTCAGTAGACTAAAGCGCCTGCTTGGGCAGAGCCCAGTGGCTGGGGTTCGACCCCTGGCATGCTGTGCCGACCCGGCTCCAGGCGCCCACTGAGATGGTGATTGAGATTGGGCGTGGTGGTGCGCGCCTGTAATCCCGTCTCTCAGGAGGCTGAACGCAGGCAGATCACTCCAAGTCTGATCTTCGTAGTGAGACTCTGTACACCCTGTGGACCCTGCCCTAAATCCATAAAAAAATAAAATGCGCCTGGACTTTCTTATATTTTGGAAATTTAATACCATATGTTTTTTTATGCTATCATTTACATGTAGTTTTAGATGTCCTGGGAATAAATCCAAGTCATAACCAGGCAATGCTGATCTGACCAATCTAACCTATCCTCCGGTTTCAACTTTCCAGCTCCTAGTGCTGAGCACAAGTCTGTTGCTTATTTTGGGAGTCCACCCGCTGCTCCCGTCTTCCGCACTGCTGCCTCTAATTACATTTCCTAATCAATCATCTGCATGTATTGTTCCATCTTCAGAAGCCCATATTAATAAAACGTCTGCTTGCTTAGAAAAATTTGGTAAGAAGTTTACTTTCAGGTTGTTCGTCCACCTGGTCTTGTCAACTGCAGAATGGTAAGGACAGGTTGGTGGTGACAGCGTGCCGTCTGTGCAAGTGCATTCCTTGCCCTCTGCGTGATGAGCAGGAAGCCCCGTCATAGGGCGAAGGGCCAAGATCGCGATCGGGACAGTGCGGCGCTGGCTGGGGCTTCTTTCCGTCATGAGCAGAGCTGTCATGAGGTGGATCGACGTCATAACACTGGGCAAGAGAGTCGCACCATTCAGCTACCACGTGGAAGAAGCTGCTTCCCACAGATTTGCCTCCCTGTCCTCTATCATAGTGACAAGTTATTAGAAGGCATTCTGTGCTTTCAGGCTGAATGTTAGTTTCTCTGAATAAATTCATAATGACATCCACCAGCACGGAGTCAATGCAGCCTAGATCGCAGGTCTAGCATACGTCGCTCACAGGGTCACAGTGTTGTATCAATGACCCCAAAGTGATCAACTGTAACCACCGTATAGGAAGGTCAGCCTCACCCAAGCAGCACACATTTCATGGCCAATGCCTTCCTCAGGGACAGAGAATGACCCAGCTGGTCACACGTCCTGGTGATGGGGACCTGGGTGAACTGAGGTCAAGCAGAAGCGCATGTCATGAATCACAGAGACCCAGTTACCCGATGAAATGGGCAGCTGCACGAGCCGGGGCGGAGCAGTCAGTCCCCTCTCCCACCACTTGATGCTGTCTTCGCAGGCAACAGCGGAAGCTGAACGTTTATGGTCTCTTTAATTTTATTGTGTTTTAATGCATGTTGGAGGTCCCCAGTGGTTCCCATTCATAGTGAGACATTGGTACAAGTACCTACACAACTGGATTATTTTTGTTTACCCTTCCCCTTCCACTTGGTGCCTTCGGTTTCTCTTAGGCCTTCTGTGATGGTTAATAAACATTTAAACTGACATCTCCTTTCTTTTTCTTGTGCTTTCTTTTTTTTCTGTCCTTCTCAGCTACCAGGCCTGCTAATCACCTTCGGCCATGTTGGTGGACTTACCTCCTTGTCTGAAGGAAAGGCCCTGGCATGATGTACTGATCAATGCCACCATCTCTATTTTTGTTCCTGACCTTTCACAAACCTGTATCTTTATAGCTTTGAATTCCACAAGACCTTTTCATGGACCTGCGATACTGTAGCAAATGGTGCCCCCACCCCAGCCAGTAGGCTTCACTTTCTTGGTTGCCCAGGTAATAGTTCCCGTTCCAATTCCAGTTGTTTCCGTCTCTGAGAAACATCTGGTCGCTGTGAAGCACAGCTGACCATTATGATGCACGTTGTATAAGCCAATCCCCAGTTGACACGCCACGCTACCCCTGCACTTCCTGCTCGCTTATCCCTTCTGTGCCCTAGACTGCCAGAGGTCAGGGCCTGGTATTCCGGGGATGATCTTGATCAGTATTCACTGACTCCAGTAAATCTGTGTCCAAGTCCTGGGTGTGGTTTCAGTTCTTCTGCTCAGCACTGCAGTGCAGCCTCTGCACAGGAAATATATCTCAGGCAGGCTCACCCTCCTTCCAGAGGCAGGCCCTGCCCTCAGGAGCACAGCCCCACCTTCCCCATGCCAGAGGGTTCTTCCTCGGGACTTCTAACTCACTCTCACCCCAAGGCTTTGCTTTGTCCACCCAACTGTCTCCATGGAGTTCATTTTTAAAACAATTTGTTTACCAAAGGATTCCTTCAAGTAGTATTTTCCCAGTTTTTACCTAGAAAAGGCATTTGGTCCCTCACTTAGGGCTCCTAAATAAAGAGATTGCTATTTCTCTAGCTTCCAACACAAGTGGAGATGGTGATGCCTAGTTAAGTCTGCATCACCAGCATATGCACGGGTGTATAAGTCAAGTAGGGATGGATGAACTGTCTTGATATTATTTGGAATGATATTATTTGGAAAATGAGTAAATTTTATATGATATTGTCTTAGTTACTTTTTACTCCTTGCTGGGACAAATACTTGACATCCAAAATGAAGGAAGGAAAAGTTTATTTAGCTCATAGTTTGTGGAGGTTTCAGTTCATATTTGGCTGGCCCAAGGCTGAGTGGAACAGGGCAGAGAGCATCCAGTTTATAGCAGCAGAACAGTAACAAAATCATGACAGAGGCAGCCAACCAAACAGGGCAGCAGAGCAACAGCATGAGTCTGTCTCTCTGTCTCTCTTTATATTACATCAGGCTCTCCACCTTAGCCTATCTGCCTCAGGTCACACCTTTAATTCCTAGCAGTCTTCAGATCCATAATTTCATCAGTACTAAAACACATAATCCCAGTGACTCATGAGTCAAGTCTCAGTCTATAGAAGTCCCCACCCCATGATTGCATGAAGCTTTGGGGGGGCAAGTAGACATAAACCATAACAGATCTGAATTACTGTTTGTACCCTTAAGTTATTCACAAAATACCGCACCAAGAGAAAGAGCCCCACATTTGTCTGAATCATTATGTACCCATACATTTCAGTGATTTCCGGTGCTGACAGTTAGAGCAATGTGTGCCCTGGTGGCCCTTCAGATGTTGGCAGCTGTGCGATGTACATGAGCTCATGCACCAAAGACAGAACATTCCCCAGCTGCCTTGGCAGAAGATGAGGAAGAGCGAGAAAGCAGGTTCAACTTCTAAACAGTATTTTCTTCCTTGTGGAAGTATTTTATACAGACACAGCATACTTACGTAAAACCAGCCATGACCTTAAGGTACATAGTGCCATCAAGCAGGCATATGCTAGATTCTAGATGTCTGGCATGAGCCATGAAATATAAAGCCTTGAGTAAAAGAATGAAAGCGAATTAATCATTTCTTAAGTTAAAAAAGCCAAATCTTGACATAACGTGTGAAGATATCACTCAGTCATCAATTTTTATCACTTTTTAAAAAATAATATAGCACTGAAGATCTTGCCAAATATGAGTATTTTGGTCCCAGGGATCAGCTAGGGAACAGTTATTTTTAATGAAAGCTGTATTGTCAAGGACACCGCTGACATCCTGTATAATTCCTTAGCTTAATTTGGGAAAGAGAAAACAGTGACATCAGTCTTGGACCAGGACCCAAAGTGGAGCATGTCCAAGGTGGCGAAGGCTTTCACTCTTTCTCCTCTCCACCGCTACTGAGCGTTCCTGCAGCGAGACCCCAGCAGTACAGCTAAAAGTCAGGTTCCCGCTTTCATTCCAAGTCCAGCAGTGCAGAGGCTGCCAGAGGGCCACTTGGAGGATTCTGAGCTTTGGTCACTGGTAATGAGGACAGGTGTTGGCAATGTCTGTCGCAAAGAGCAGGGAGGACCACCCAGGAGACAGAGTCAAGGAATCCAAGGTGCTTGACACAGAGCACAGAAACCTCTGATGTCTTCCACACACTTGAACGACAGACCTACCAGCATGAGAACCAGATGCTTCTAAAGCTCAAAATTAGGAAACGCAAACACCGTGTAACAAAGAACTTTTCAATAGTTTATTGAAACGTTGTAAGAGGGAACATCCTCTTTTGAGAAGTGGAGTATTTCCCAAGGCATAGAAGGGCAAAACAGGGCACTGGCTGCAGTAGAAAGGATTCCAGCCATCCTGGAGGACTAGGGATCTTAGCACCAGATCTCCAGCAATGGAAAACATTCCCTTGTGATAAAAGCAAACATAGAAAAATAAATATTTCAGGCAAATATAGATAGATAGATAGATATTTAGTGTTTCCCCTGAAGTCTCATATTTTTTTGTTGTAGCTTAAGCAGTGAATTTGTTAATGTACCTTTGAAATTGAACATCTCATTTTAAAAATCTCAGAATGTGGAATTCCAGCCCGTGAACAGGGACACACAGGGGCTCACAGTCCTCCCTCAGAGAAGACTTATCACGGGCATTTGTGCCATGGATTTGCAACAAACGTCGCCCTGAAAGCTGCAGGGCCTGATCAGTTATCTTCCCACCAGCCATCATTGTCCAGGCGGGAGAAAGCGAGCCAGGGCAGAGATGGGAGCTACGGAGCCTGAAGGCAAAAGCCCGCGGGCTCTCCCCAGCCTCCCGCGCTGCCCTCGCCCATCCTCGCCCTGACGCGAGGGCCGCCCCGCAGATGGATGGCGGCGCTCATCAGCAGGAGCACACACATATATCTTGTGGTTTGATTTTTTTATTTGCCAGCTCGAGAGAAGCTGGGAGATTTATTCGGAAGCGCATAATGAAGGTGGGGAGGCCTCGTTAGACTGCAGTTTCTGTGCCCCCTGTGCTATCTGTCTTCCTGCTCCAAACGCTGAGTTGCTGTCTTTATTTCTACTTATTTTTCTTTGAAGAGGAAAATATTTGGGTACAATAAAACTGCGGCCTCAGAGGGCACTGGGATGAAAATATGTAAGCGGAGAATTCCTGCGTTTAGGGTGTGCTGAGACATTTCAAGTATTTTTATGTTTTAATTTATATTGCTCAACACAAATAAACATATTTACTTAAGTACAATTAGGTGCTATTTAGAAAGCTGTTTTCTTTATCCCAAAGTGTGAGTTCATGCCCTTGTCTTGTTCCTTTCTTTTACACTGCCTTCCAAAAATAAAACTATTTAGCATGAGAACAACAACAAAAATATCATTTTCTCCTTTCTTAACAATAGCACAGGGAAACGGGCTGACATGGATTCACCCTAAAAGCACAGCAAGAGGACCTGGGAGCTAGCTCCGGGGTCTCAGGGCCTGCCTGGCAAGCACAAGAACCCCAGTTCAGTGCTTGTTACTGCATGCTGTACTGGCCCCAGAAGCCTGGGAGCATGGTGCCAGCCACCTAAAACCAGAGGCGGTGACTGGTGCCTATAATCCTAGCATTGGCAAGGCTGAGACAGGAGGCTCACAACGAGTCTGAGCTGGGTAGTGAGATCCTATAGCAAATAAAAAAATAAAAATAAAATTTATGGTAGAGAAACTACCGTCATCACGAAAGGTCCTGGTCCACAAAAGGAAATACCCACCAGCAGGAAGCAGTGCATTGTGGGTATTTGGACTGCAGAGTGCTCTTCCACAGGAAGGAGACAGCAGGGGACCTAGGGGCCGGCTGACCAGCACCTGGGCAGGGCGGATGTGCCACTGAGGGCCTCACTGGACACATGAGAAGCTCAGGTGTGCTATTTACCACATGACATCAACTAAACTTAGTCATCTGAAGAATGGAATGATAAGTTCTAAGTTCATGTCACTTTGGAAATACTAATTAGAATCATTATGAGCCAAGCCAGGCAACAAACATTGCACTGTTGAGCACAACTGATTTCCAGTGCAATGGCTGAAGATGGCAGGTGACTACAGTGACATGTATTTTGAGTAACTAAAAGCCTGGTTGGTCCATGTACTGTAGAGCACAGATGTGCTGTATGACATACCGGGTCATTTTTAGCTTTTGATTTACTATTCAGATTTGCTTCTTTCAGTCCACCCTTCTTTTATTTTGCTTATTTTGGCAGAAGAGTATTATCAGATGCTGATTTTGCAAATAAGTATTAATAGAACATTTTCATTTGTAGCTTGTGCCTGTAAAGTTTGAGTACAGAAGCTAAAATTTTATCATTTGGGTTTTCAGGTCATGAGAGTGCTCTTATCACTCAGTGACTAAGGGAAACTGAGACTTGACATCGCGGAGTGAGCGCCCCCCCCCCCAGCGATTGTGCATCAGATTTTCAGTTCTAGGCAACTTGGAGTTGGGGATGTATACATGACAGAAAATACTAGAGTTTTAGGGTGGTTAGAAGAGCAGGAAAATTCACAAATGCCATTTGACGTTTGACTCATCGCTGGCTTTCTCTTAAAGCAGCATAAAATTTTACATAAGTTACAGGCTATGGATGCTAAGATTCCTATGAGAAAAGGTGGGTTTGAGACTGAGGGAGAGAGAGGAGGCAGGGAGGTGGCTTCCGCCCCCGGGGTGAGCTGAGCAGAGGGGGAGGAAGTCTGGGAAGTGGCAGCTGCATGTCCTTCTTGCCAGGTGCCTGCTTTCTCCCTGTTCTGATAGTCCGAGATAGTCCCCTGGCAATAACAGTGGCAGTGGCGACAGTAATGACCACGTTCTGAGTTTGCTATATTAGATCCACGGTGTTGCGGCTTAGTGAAACAGGCAGCTGCTTAAAAAGAAAAGCTAAGAGTGTTGCTCTAACTTTACAGAGGAGGAAACTGACAGTGTGGCGGTGGCACAGAGGTCGCATGTGGAGGGAGGGCCGGCGCCACGTGAACTAGCTGGCGCATGCCAGTCTAGAGAGAGTCCAGCTCTCACGGGGCTCCGAATGATTTTTCACCCCTGAAATCTTTTCCAAAATGTGAAAGTGGGGAGTCGCTGCCATAGATATGCTCAACTTGTCAGAGAGAGAGAGCAGTGGGCAAGCATGGATTTGGGCTAAGAACAAAACCAGGAGACTTGGAAGCGTAGACACCGGTCTCGCAGAAGGAGGTGCAGGCCGGGTCTCGGCTTCCTTTTCTCCAAACTTGCGTTTCAGGTCAAACACATCCAAGAAGCAGCATGATTTGTGAGAGATACAACACGTTGAAGTCTTGCGAGTGGCCTATAAATGTGCCTGTGACCTAGATCGAGAAACAGAACACTATACTTCCTCGCCCACCCCTCGCTCTTTCAGTTACTACCACCTCCTTCCAATTTGCTACAGGTTCATTTTACTTGCTGTTCACTTCCAAGAAATGGCATAGTTCATTTATGGGTCTTGTGTACAGTGCTTTTACTCAGCATGCCTGAGATTACAGTATGTCATGGAGCGCAGCAGTGCTAGTCATTATTTTAGCTGTTGCATTCTATTTCATTCCTCCCTCACATAGCCCTGGAATCCAGTTGCTATTGCCTGACTTCATGAGACAGATGGGCCTCACGGTCAGACTCTTGGTGGCCACCTTCTGCTTGGATTCTGGTCTCTTGCTTTTAAAAACTGCAAATGCACCAAGAGGAGAGGAGAGACAGGTTAGGTACTGATTTCCTCTCCCTAAAGCTTTGCTCCTCCAGGAGTGGATTCACTGTTGGCTTTTTGTATCTTCAAATGGGTGGATAAGTCCCATATTGTATCTCTCTAATGCTGATTGATTTCTGGCAAGAAGATTGTTCTAACAAAATTAGCCCTTTAAGCTGGGAAGTAGAAGAGGAAACACCTCACATGTTTTGGTTATCCACTGGGCCCACCCAGTATCACACTCGCCATTCCCTCGGCCTTCTCAGCAAGGGCTCTCCAAAACACCAGGGCACTGGGCTTCTGCCTTCTCTGGTGGACTCTCCTTGCGGGGTCTTAAAAAGCTGAGCGTTTACCATGAATGAGGATGCTAGAGACAGGAGCTCACCTCCTAGTTCTCTCACTCCTTTTCTGCTTTCTAATAAGAAGAAAAGTGCAGTGTGTGCACACAGTCGGAGAGGCAAATTTGGGAATGAAAATCTTAATCCTGGAAGAATATCTTCTCTGTGAAGAGATTAAGTTTGTGTCTTCACAATCATAAAACTAACAATGGAAATTTTTCTTATCTTAAAAGTATTTCAAAATATTTGAAAATTTTTAGGCTATTAACCGAGTGAATAGTTGAAAAGCAAACGGTATTGGAGTTGATTTACTTTTTACATCAATGGAGTATTTGTTCTGGCCTAATTCCCTTCTTTAAGCTTACCTCAAAATAAACTATTCTAATCTTCTAGTGCCATGCTGAATGAACCTTAAAATTCTTTTTCTGGTGGGCCAGCCTGATAGCTCGGTGGACTAAAGCACCTGCTTCACAGAGCACAGGGGCTGGGGTTTGATCCCTGGCCTGCCGTACTGGCCCCGCCCCCAGGGCACACTGAGCCAGTGGTTGAGACTGGCCGTGGTGAGGTGCGCCTGTAATCCCAGTGCTTGGGTGGCTGAAAACAGGAGAATCACTGAGTTCTATCTTCATAGTGAGACCCTGTAGACCCTGTCCTGAATAGAAAAAAAAAATCTATTTTTCTATACATACCTCGATCATTTCTGCTCCTGTACTTTAGTTCCATAACTGCCTCTGCCACACACTGTCTCCCATACATGGTCTCACCTCCGTCAACTTGAGATTCTTACTCCACGAAGTGAGAACATTTTCCTCCATAATTTTTTTTCGTCTACCTTTTTAACTTTAAATCCATTTGCTCATTTTTTAAAATTTTAGGGAAAATTTTAAAATCTTACGTGTTAAATAAATTTTTGCACTTTCAGTGACTCAGATTGCAGGGGTTTCGTTTTTCAGTGACTACAAACTTTCCAGCTAGTATTACTTTTCATGTAGTGATTTTCAGAAATGAAAGGCTCTATATCGAGTCCCTGGAGAGAAGTCAGGAAACTACTCAGGCTCCACAGAGCCCTGTATGCGTTCTTCGCCTCCTTAAGGATGTCAATAACTCACAGCCTTAGGTTTGAATGAAGGGACACCTTTACAAACTTAATTTTCATTTTTCTTTCCTCCAAATGCGTTATTTTCACACTCACAGAGTTGTGAAAACTAATTCTGGTAAGTAGTTTGTAATGAAATATAAAGGCTGTTATGGCTTCTGTATAGGTGTCCCCCCAAAGCCTCATGCAGTCATGAAATTTGTGATTGATTATTGTAATGGGTGCTGCACCTCGCCTGGGGCAGGTGATTTGTGTTTCTGTGTAAGGAAAGAAGAGAAGTGAGCTGCTTGAGCTGCTGCTGCTCCTCTCCTCCCTTCCCTCTTGTTCTTTGTCTGTCACCAAGAAAGGTTGTTTTCTGCCATGTGCCAGTCTGCCTTGGAGCTGGCTGAGTATGGACTGAAACCTCCAGTAACTGTGAGCTAAATAAACCTTTCCTTCCATAATTTGAGTTTCAGGTATTTGTCCCAGCGATGAGAGAAGATTCACTAAGACAAAGGCCTTGGAAATACAACAAACAGTACAGCCTAATTTCTAGCTGGAAAATGGCTTCGCTATGGAATAATTCAAGCCCAGTACATTATCGTTGTTTGGTTTCATAACAGGAGCATAGACTTCACCTGCTGTTTCTATGGTCTTAGAATGCTGCAAATTCACTTTTCAATGTAACATGAAACACACAGTATTTTTCTCCTCTGCTTGCACCAGTGATTTATGCACCCGGGACTCAGAGTTTCACTGTACCTTAATGTGAGGATTCCTTAAGGTGCAGGCACGTCACACTGCAACATGGATGGCATAAAGTCGCAGTGCGCTAACGAGCTGCATCCTAGGGCCAGGACTACGAGGTGGAGAACAATGAACCAAGCCAGTGTACTGTGCTGAGAAGCAACTGTACCAGCCGGCACTGGCAGTACTGCGATCCTATCATCCATGTATCAAGAAGAGGGGCAGTGCTTAGCAGTGTCCAGGACATAGCCCTGTAGGGACACTAAGCCTCTGAAGTGGCCAACCAAGTACCAGTCCCAGGAGATGTCGACATTTTACTCCCTGCTCAGAAAAAAGTTTTAAACCATCAAATGCGAATAAGCAACAATTACATGTTTGGCATTGTACAGTCTAAGACATGCTGAACAGTCATTGTCCTGTGCTGTGGCTTCTGTTTAGATTCCCCCTAAGGCCTCGCACACTCGTAGGTGGGCCTTTTCAGAGCTGGCTGGATCTAGGGTGCGTGGGTTAATGCCCATTCAGGGTATGTGATCACTAAACTCGCTTGCTGATTGGTTCATCATAGCCCTGGCTGTGGGCAACAAGAAGCCCCATCGCAGGGGTGGACTTGCACCTCTACTTGCAGTAGGCTTGCAGCCTGGGTGGGACATCCAGGGAGTGAGGGAAGCCAGGTTTGCTGCCTCCTGTCCGCCTTGTCTCGGGACTATTGCTCCTCTGCCATGCCGCCCTGTGTGGGAGCCAGCCGACAGTGCACTGAAGCCTCCATAAACTGAGAGTGACAGTAAGCCTGTCCTCCTTAAGACTTGCATTCAAGCTGTTTTGTCTCAGCAATGAAAAAGTAACTGAGGAGTCGTGTCAGCCCAAGTTAGTATCATTACTCTTCTTTTAAGTCTTTTATTCATCAGTAGTGACAATCCAAAGAGGGGTGGCTGAAGGTGTGAACAAAAGAGGTGGTGAGTTTCAGTTTTTAACAAACTTAGAGGAAGTAATTTAATTTAATTTAATTTGAGGCAAGGAGACCAGTTTGGACACCAGCTCTCAGTGGTTCCTTCATTCTCATTGTTCAATAAAAATTTATCCGAATGGTTTAAGTGGTGGTTTATTATAATCTAGGACTTGATCCATCAATACTGCCACTTTTCAGAGCTCATTGTTATTGTAGTTTATTTTTTTCTCATTATTATTTTAAATAAATTACTTTAAATAAACAAAACTTATTTAAATAAATATTATTTGAATAAAATTTAAATAAATAATATTCAAATGGTATTTAAATAAATTTTAAATAATATTTAAAATAGTATTTGAATAATATTTAAATAGATATTACTTTAAATTGTATTTAAGTAATGGTATTTAAATAATATTTAAATAAACAGTATTTTAAATGATATTTAAATAAATAGTATTTTAAATGATATTTAAATAAATAGTATTTTAAATAAATTGAAAGTAATGTAAATTAAATTATAGTAATTTTTAAAAATTAGTATAATTTTTTTAATTTACTTAGACTCTGTCTTAGTCCCAAAAGGGTTTGAGCTAGTTTATACTGGAAAAGAAAATAAAATGGAAAGGAGAACCAGAGAAAGTTAAAAGAAGAATGCAGGACAAAAATAAAATAGATTTGTACAGAAAATGGTTGTGAGACACAGATCAAAAGTAATGGACCCCCATGAAAGCAAACACATTGGCTAAGAAGAGTCATAATTTTTAGAGATATGAATATCATGTTGAGTTTAAAACTATAAGAAATTATTGCATAAATACTAATTTCTCTAATGTTTATGGATTTGAGAGATTATTTCTCCCAAGAAACATTTTACCCAGGCAGCAAATATAATTTGATCTTAAGGTCAACCAGTTCAGCAGGTATCGGTATATGACAAAATCATATATAAACATAAAATCAAGAAGACTAATTAAAAGGAACTGTCATGTGTCTGTCCAAATAAACAATTGTGCTTTTATGGGAACTGCCTGAGGAAGCAATTACTTTCATCTTTCTTTTCTTTTCTTTTCTTTTCTTTTCTTTTCTTTTCTTTTCTTTTCTTTTCTTTTCTTTTCTCTTCTCTTCTCTTCTCTTCTCTTCTTTTCTTTTCTTTTTTCTTACCAGAAGTCAAATTCAGGGCCTTGCACTTACGAGGCAGGCGCTGTGCTACTGAGCTATATCCCCAGGGGAAGCTACTACTGTATGGCTACCATTCTTCAAAACATTTTTTTTTTTTCCCTTTGTCATTCCTTTGCTCAACAGATACTTGGCTCTCTTTGCCAGACGTTCAGGTTAGGCGTTTACTAGTGAAGAGCATTTGCTTATGGTCAGCGAAGCCCAAGGGGGAAGGAGTGAAAGCACGGCCAAGGCGATACTTGCTTAACCACAGCGCAGCTGAAGTGCACTGGCTGACACGAAAGGCTGCGATTCTGCGAGCCCTCTAGGCACACGACTGTAAGCGTCCGTAGCGGTGCTTCTGACACTTACAGAGGTCCATGTTGACTCAGGACCGTGCTGGGAGAGTGAGGTGGTGCTGGAGGAATCACTAGCTTGATCAGTCACTAGGTTTTACAAGGAATTTTTAGTAGCTTTTACTGACAGTAGAAGAAAGAAAATGCAGATAGGAGCTCAGCCACTTTCTAGAGACTAACCAGGCGCAGTGCCTGTGCTAGCTATTGTCTCCCAAAGATTCCATTGCCGTCTTCTCTGTCCTTCCTGTCAAGCTGCTCACTGTGATACCTGTCCAGGCACCAGGAGCTTGGGGGCATGACTCACAGATACTGGCTGTGAGTCAGCCGAGGCCTTCCAAGCCCCGGGTCTCAGTGTGAAAGATCAGACTCAACGGTGAAGTGCCTGCACATTTCAAAGAACATATTAAACTCATAAATTATGTTTTGTGGGTAAACTGGGTTTGTGGGTAAACTAGGGTTTGAAAGAAGGGAGTAAGAAGAGAGAATAGAGATGGGGAGAGAAAGAGACAGACAGACAGACAGACATTAAGCCATTGCATATAAGGGAAACGAGAGGAAATCTGAGAGACCAACTGACAACTTTTTCATCAAAAAACTACTTTCATTTATGTTTTACTGAGACAGATAATTTTGGGATTTTGAGGCTATGTTATAGCCCCATATAGTTTCTAACCATCAAGTTCACAAACTACTCTGAGCACAGAAAAGCAACAGAATAAGATTCCCATTCCTAAAACCATCATTATAAGGAAACAACAATAGCTTATTTCATTACTGTGAAACAATACATCTCTATTCAAGATAGAAAAGATAATCAAGAGAGATTTGGTTTAGCAGAGGCTGGGTTATGTGTACCTCAGCTCCTAAAAATGTCATCAATTATTTGTTTTAGTCAGTAAGTGAATTTTAATATTTCACAATGCTTTAAAAAGTGTCTATCCTGAATTTAGTTATCTCTGCTCAAGATATTCTTTACAACATAAAATAATTACAACATAAAATAATTATCCTTTCATTAATTTTATAATACCTAATAATAATAGAGTTCACATCGATTTCTATTTCCCTACCCTCAAATAGCAACAGATTCCTCCTTGGTTTTCCTGAGAAAGGATTTACTTTCATTTCATATGTGAACTTCCTACAAAAGCATGCTTACTGTACTAGTTCACAAAACTTAGGAGTTCATAAAACTGTTTATGTTTTATAACTATTATTGTAAGTACAATGTGAACGTACATGATATAGTCAATTTTTTATTCCTTTATTTTTTAAAGAGAGTACAAAGTAGTATTAAAACAGAAAAATTACAAATAATACAGAATTTCACTAAACAAAAGAATATAGGGCTGGCCAAATAGCTCAGCAGAGTAAGGCACCTGTTTAGGTAGGTGCAGGGACCAGTGTGCTGGGCCAGCCCTGCCCCCAGGCCATGGTGAGATCATGATTGAGACCAGGCTTGGTGGGCACATCTGTTATCCCACTGCCTGGAGGCTCAGAACAGGAGAATCATAACAAGTCTGATCTGTGTAGTGAGATACTGTAGACCCTGTACTAAATACATAAAAAAATATGAATTTCACAGTATTCATTGTAGTGCATAGTGTTAACCTCAGAGTAGTTGTTCTTAGTACCAGATATATGCATGCAAAATTGGAAAAAGAAAGAAAAATGTATAAATATAAGAAATTAAAAAGATGAAAAGAAAAAAGAATTTTTAGAGAAAATAGCTTTAACTGTTCCTTTCCATAGACCGGCAGAAATATACAGTGCAGTTGTCCAAACCATCCTGCTTACATACATAGATAGATCGCTTTCCCCCACTCGCTGTCCTGTCCTTGTCCCCAGCTCAGTAACTGCTGCCTTTTGAACAGGTTCCTTCTGTTTTCCCATATCTAATGTACCCTTCAGATTTTATTCTCTCTTGCAAGTTCTCCTGCTAAGGAGACAATACAATTCTGGCACACGTGGGTCTGGCTAGAATCAGTTTTATTTACAAAAATAAAGTCATGCTAGGATAGGAAGAATAATTTAGTGGCAATTTGTGAGAATCCAAGTGGTTGAAGCTTTGAGGAGCCCGAGAGTGCCTGCTGGGGGGAGGGGGCAGGAATGCCCTTGTTTGGAAACCCCATGAGGTCCATGCGCTCCTGGGCTCTATTAGCAGCAATGCCACCCCTGGAACAAGCCAGTCCTATAAAGATGGCCAAATATAGTTGGCATATTGCGAAACAAAATCCTAGGAAAGTCAGGAATAATTATGCAACATGCCTCTCAGTAGCCGAGCACTAGCTTTTAAAAGAACTAACTTTTGGTTAGTTTTCTTTACCTATGCTTTCAGCCACTTCCTTGACTTTTAATTAAATCCCAGACCATCATTGATTGCATATATAAACATCTCTCTCTCTCTCTCTCTCTCTCTCTCTCTCTATATATATATATATATATATATATATGCTTACTGCTTTTAAAACAAAACAATACCATTGTCACCTCTGAAAGCACACAGTAATTTCCTTATATTGCCAAGTATTCAATCAGTATTGAAGTAGTTTCAAGGAATCTTCTTTCTTTTACAATTTATTTATTATTCAAATCCAGAATTCAAAAATTGCACACACCTTGTGATTTGTTGATACATCTTTTTTTTACCTTTTTAATAGGTGCCTTTTATTCTTTCTCAACACTGCAATTTAGTTTTGAAGAAATAGGTCATTTGGCCTATAACATTCCCCAGAGCCTCGATTTTTGCTGGCCAGCAATTTTAAATTAAAGGTTTTATGATCAATAAATCACATTGCCTGTCCCTGTGAGCACTCACTGGCTCCAGGCCCAAAATCATATGCGATAAGATTTGTGCTACTCTCTTCAGATGCGAGAAACAAAGACACTCCAGGCCACTTGTGGGGAGCTTTACCGTGGGACTAAGGAGCGCAGCAACCCAGACGGCTCACGTCCAAGGATGCTGAAGTCAGTCCCCTCATTAAAACCAAATAGGAACCTGAGGACAGCCCAGCTTCTGGACAACTAACCCAGCTCTGCAGCCCGCTAGATTCAGACACATCCTCGCAGCCAGGGCCCTGGACTGCTCTCCTCCACACAGGGACCTACAAACGCCTCTGTGTGGAGAGCTGCATTTCTTCTCACATTTGCTAGCTGATGTCTGCTCTGCCTGTGTCCTAGGCTCAGTGACCTGAGCGGGTTCTAATTGGTCTAATGAGTGATTATTTCCCTGAGAGAAGGGCTTTTATGCCAGGCTATGTCCTACCATTCATACTTCAAATCATTCATCATTCCCACTTACATGATAGTGCCCTTAACTCTAGGACTTAACACTGGCCTCTTCATTTGTGTCCAGTGTGATGGGGTCAGAATGTGGCCACTTCAGTGGAACTATTTATGGCATTTTTGTTCAGCAGAGTAAAAGGCCCCAGTTAAAGCATTTGGTCCTAAAGATAAATCTAGGCAATCTGAAAACCACCATGACCACCATCTTGCATATCCCACACTATAATCCATAACTAGGACTGCAAAATGTGAGAGCTTACTGAATCACAGTAAGTCTGACTGAACATTTCTTATAGAACCTTCATTTGCATTAAAATTTTCCCATTAAACTGTAAAGTTTTCTAATGAAGCAGAGACAGTTTGAATTTCTCCTCTTAGAGACTGAGAGACACAAAGAGACAGAGACATAGAGACAGAAACAGAGAGACAGAGACACAGAGGCAGAGAGGCAGAGACAGATGCAGACGGCAGGAGTAGGGCAAGGTGCCTTGTCAGTCAAGAGGTGGAACCCAGGACTGTAGGCAGTGTGGTCTGCTATTTCTGTCATGTCACGTAATAACCTCATTTCCACATTGTGTGTTCTTTGAATTTCTAAAACGAAGCAGCAAAATGAAAGAGAAAATGAGCCTTACTAACACGAGGGGTTTTTGTCTTTTTCTTTTTCTTTTTTTGTAGCAGGGATTGAGCTCAAGATCCTGCACCTGCTAAGCAGCTGCTTATGTCGCTGAACTGTCTCCCTGGTCTTCTGAATTCTCTGTTTCAATCTTCTTCGCTGGGCTTTAGCTCATTTTCTGTCCGGGAGGTCTCAGCCGTGATGTAACGTGACGTGACGTGACCTCATGTGATATGATGTGATGTAACATGAAGTGTCTATACTCCTATTTGATGAGCCTGTCTCTGATCTTTGCAGATCTAAATTAGTGTCTTGACCAGATGTGTTAGTAGGAACAGTAAGCATCGAAAAAATCTACTTGTTATAAAACACACACACACACAC
>PVJA010011659.1:41102-54166 GCA_004027025.1 Myocastor coypus | reverse complement strand
AGGCATTCCTTTTTGCACAGTACCCATTCCCTTGATGTCTACAATGTCACCCTTTTTGTAGATTCGCATGTATGTGGCCAAAGGAACCACCCCATGTTTTCTAAAGGGCCTGGAGAACATATAACAGGTTCCCCTCCTCTTGCCCTTTGTGTTAGTCATTTTGACAAATTACTGGAAGATGGCGGTTCCGGCCGAAAGCAGAAAAGTCCTCTTTTAGATTCACAAGTCTGGAATGATCTTCAATAAGATGCTCATAAATCACCTTCAGAACTGCCCACTTTTTAAGATGAATAAACTGTTTTAGTGCCTATCTGCCTGGGACTCTGGTATCATCTCAATAAAAGATGCTGTGTAGGCAAAATGGATGGAAGCATAAGTAATCCATTCTCCAACATGCCAGTTTATTACTAATAATACTTCTTGAGACTGGGGAGATACCTCTGTGAGTTTGAACCCTGATCCCACCAAAAAAAAAAAAAAAAACCCCAAACAAACAACTAATAATACTTCTCTTTTTCCATCACTCTTTCTGTAGTTATTGGTTCTTTCACGTGGCAGCAGAATTGGACTTTATATATTATGGCTGGCTCAGCCTGCCCTGGGGGTGGGGCTGGCATAGCATATGGTATTGGGGATCGAACCACAGTCCCTGTGGTTGTCTGATCTTGCCTAAACAAGAGCTTCAGACCACTGAGCCCTCTTGCCGGCCCCAGAACTGAACTTTTTATGGCTATATTAATCATTACTTCTTTAGGGATCCTTTCCCTGACTCTCAGACTCAGTCAGGTTACAAGGTCTATGTACACTACTCTTTCCTAAACATACAGCTCAATGGAAATAGAAATAGCATTTCTATTTACTGAACTTCTGCATTTGTATCTCTTTCCCCCGACTGTAATTCCAACTCCATGAAGGCAGAGATCTTTTTTTTTTTTTTTTTGGTCTTTATGAGACAGGGTCTCACTATGCAGTTCAGGCTGGCCTTGAGCTCACTTTTATAGCCCAGGCTGGTCTTGAATTCATACCAATCCTCCTGTCTCAGCCTACCAAGTGCTGGGATTACAGGTGTGTGCCACCAGGCCTGGCTCTAGAGATCTTATTTTGTGCTTTCTCACCACTGCATCTTCGGCCTTCATAACACACACCTCACAGTACTGTATCTGGTAGCCAAATACACAGTGAACTGACTACATGCATGCTTAAAATTACAAAAAACTTATAACTCTAAGAAGCTGAAATATATATTTCTAAAACTGCCAAATGAAAGAGTGAAAGATTGCTAGCCAGTTAGGGGACAGATGGTTTCTTGGAAGAGGCAGAGCAAAGGGAACAGAAGTAGGAGTAAGACTAACATCCATTAGCCAGGCGTGGTGGCTCACGCCTGTAATCCCAGCACTGGGGAGGCTGAGGCAGGATTGCTGCGAGTTCGAGACCAGCCTGGGCTACAAAAGTGAGCTCAAAGCCAGCCTGAACTGCACAGTGAGACCCTGTCTCAAAAAGCCAAAAAAAAAAAAAAAAAAAAAAGACTGACATCCATCTGTCCATCTATCCAATTGACAGCTTTCCTGTGGTTCTACCCTAGATCCTGTGGGTTGTCAATGAAAGCCAACCATAGGAAATGCAATCCTTCCAACCCTTTTTTCCCTTTAAAATGTACTTAAGGAATATCTCACTAATTTATTTTAAACTAGTAAGATATGCCTGAATTCTGCCTACCTAAGAAACTGATGATAGTCTAACTCAAACAGAGGCACAATGGGCTATTATGGGTCAGAGCCAATACTGTCCACATGCTTAATCTTTTCCTTCTAGAAAGAGCATTCAGGAAAGATATCAAGAAAAAATTAAGGGGCCTGGTGGGATGGCTCAGTGGTCTAAAGTGCCTGCTTGGGAAACCTTGGGTGGCTTCAGGGACCGTGGTTTGATCCCCGGCACAACATGCTGCACCAGCCCTGCCCTTGGGGCAGGCTGAGCCAGCCATAAAAATGAGTGAATAAACAAATAAAGGTTCTGAAACAAGAAAAAAATAAATAAAATAAAATAAAAAATTCTTAAAAAAGAAAAAATTAAAAAGTCCTCCAACTTACGGGGATACAAAATCCTTCTGCATGAGGAAAGCTGAAATTCCACACAGGTGCCACAAGATATTATGCAAGCTCCAATCAAGTAAAATGTCCATTACCACAAACATGGACTGTTTCCAGAAAGTATCGTAGCGAGCTTTTCCATCTCCTGTATGGCTCAGGCTCCAAGGTCTATGAGTTAGTGCTGTTATGATATCCTGATCGGTTTGTCTCATCTGAAAAGAATTTTGGAAAATAAAATAATTATCATACCTGAAACATAAAATTTTTCATTAAACTTAACCAGTGTGCTCATTCTGATGAAATGGTCATAGTACCCCAGCCTATATCTACTGATAAGTCCTTTATCATAAACCCTATGAAAAAAGATATAATGGATATAGTGTTTGTTTATTTATTTATTTTGTCTTTTTGAGACAGAGTCTGGTTATGCAGTTCAAGCTGGCTTTCAGCTCACTTTTGTAGCCAAGGCTGGTCTCGAATTCACACTGATCCTCCTGCCTCAGCCCCCCAAGTGCTAGGATTACAGGCATGTGCCACCACATCCAGCGACATAAAATGTTTAATATGTAGTACACATGAGAACTTTTTTTTCCTAATTCTAAAAGAACTGCAATCTTTTAAAATAAGAGAATGACCTCAGAGTTGGTCAAATTATGTCACAAGAAAACACTTTTTAATGCATTTAGTACAGGGTCTATAGGGTCTTACTACATAGATCAGACTTATAGTAATGCTTTGTTTTTTAGCCCCCAAGTGCTAGGATTACAGGTGAGTGCCACCATATCCACTCTCAGTCGCTGTGTCTCAGTAGGCCCCAGGGGCTGGGCTAGCGTAGTAGGTATGGTACTGGGAATCAAACACCTATTCCCATACGTTGCCTAAGCAGGCACTTCAGTCCATGGGGCTATCTGGCTGGCCCAAGAATGAACTTCTAATTGGACACTGATTGATTGATTGATTGATTAATTGATTGATTGTCTTTTTGAGACAGGGTCTTGCTATGCAGTTGAGGCTGGCCTTGAGCTCACTTTTGTAGCCCAGGCTGGTTTCGAACTCGCACCAATCCTTCTGCCTCAGCCTCCCGAGTGCTGGGATTACAGGCGTGAGCCACCTCGCCCGGCTGGACACTGATTTAAATTCTAGCCAGAGATAATTAGAACTGAATAAGAGTGGGGGCTGGGGAGACAGCTCCATGGCACAAGTGCCCGCTTGGCAAGTGCAAGGTCGTGAGTTCAAACCCTAGTCCCGCAAAAATAAAGAACTGAATGATAGCGGGGCATGGTGGCTCACGCCTGTAATCCCAGCACTTGGGAGGCTGAGGCAGGAGGATCATTGTGAGTTCGAGACCAGCCTGGGCTACAAAAGTGAGCTCAAAGCTAGCCTGAACTGCACAGTGAGACCCTGTCTCAAAAAAAAAAAAAAAAAAAGAACTGAATGAGAATGGAATCCAGATTGTTTCAAATACACTGAACAGCTTTGATCCTGTCCAGGGCAAAGGCTGAAGAATGGGGGTTCGAGACTGTTATGGTTTATGTCTAGTTGTTCCCCCAAAGCGTCATACAATCATGAGGCAGGGACTTGACTCATAATCCACTGAGATTATGTGTTTTAGTACTGATGGGATTATGGGCCTGAGTACTTCTGGGATTATGGGTGTTACATAAGGCGGATAGGCTGAGGCAGAGAGCCTGAAGGTAATATAAAGAGACAGACAGACATGCGCTATTGCTCTACTGCCCTGACGGGTTGGCTGCTTCTGTCACCATTTTGTTGCCATTCTGCCACCATGAACTGCTGGCCTCTGCTCTGCCTTGGATCCAGCTGAGTATGGACTGAAATCTCTAGTAACTGTCAGCTAAATAAACCTTTCCTTCCTTCATTCTGGGTGTCAGGTATTTGTCCCAGCAATGACAGAAGAGTAACTAAGACAGAGACAGAGTATAGGAAAATGAGAAGGAAATGACAGAAAGTAACTATAAGTAGAGATGGGAAGAGGGCAAAGCAGGAATGAAGAGATATGGGTGGAGCTCCTTCAGTCTATGTTCTCCCACTCTGGAAAATGTTTTCAAGGCCTTGTGGTCAGTTAAGTTTTGTTGTCTGGAAGCTCCATGGCCCTATGCATCCTAAGGATAGCTTGTACTAGGATAGGCTCTTTTTTTTTACATTGTCCCAAATTTATTGACATTACAGTGTAGCCAAAAGATTCAAACAGCTCCACGTGGTGTTTTGTTTTGGTTTTTTTTTTTATTTATTTATTTATTTATTTATTTATTTTTTCTTGTTTCAGAACCTTTGCTTGTTTATTCACTCATTTTCATGGCCGGCTCAGCCCACCCCGAGGGCAGGGCTGGCGCAGCATGTGGTGCCGGGGATCGAACCGCGGTCCCTGAAGCCGCCTAAGCTTTCCCAAGCAGGCGCTTTAGACCACTGAGCCATCCCGCCGGGCCCCTGTTTTGGTTTTTTTAGAGAATTTTTTATTTCATTTTATTTTATTTTTTTTTTCTTGTTTCAGAACTTGTTTGTTTATTTATTTATTTTTATGGCCAGCTCAGTCTGCCCTGAGGGCAGGGCTGGTGCAGCATGTGGTGCTGGGGATCGAACCACGGTCCCTGCAGCCACCTAAGCTTTCCTAAGCAGGCGCTTTAGACTGCTGAGCCATCCTGCTGGGCCCCTCCACGTGGTGTTTTGAAATTCATTCCAACAGTAGGCTGTGTGACCTGCACGTTGGAAAGGCTGCCGAAGTCCAGAAGTTTCAGCCTTTCCTTAGTGTCAGGATCTACTTCAGCGATTTCCTGATCCAAGGCTGAGACCTCAGGGACATAATTATCTCTCCGCTCTCTCTCCTCCTCCTGCAGCTTGATGGAAATACCACACACGGGGCCCCTTTGTATCTGCTTCATCAGATGTGTGACACAGCCTGCCATCCCATTACGGAGCTTCTTGCTGGGATGATGGCTATTTCCTTGCACATGCACTTGTTGGTGTGGAAGTTGTTTCCCAGGCGTGTATAGTACTTCTCAATGATGATGCGGGCCACCTTCTTCACTGTCTTGGTACGAACTAGGCCCATATTGGCAGGTCCCCTCTTTTCTTATGATAACATTTTTATGTATGTATGTATGTATGTATGTATGTATGTATGTATGTGGTATAGGGTCTCACTACTCATTTCAGACTCATAGTGATCCTCCTGTTTTCAGCTTTCCCAGTGCTGGGATTATATGAGTGTGCCACCATGCCCAGTCTCTATGGTCAGCTTGTACATTCAGGGATGGGGTCAGCATGGTCTCTGGAGCCTGGAACCCTGATCTTTCTGCTTATATAAGCAGGTATCTAGTCCACTGAACTATCTTACTGGTCTCCTTTTTTTTTTTTCTTTGAGACGATGCAGTTCGGGCTGGACCTATGCTCACTCATTAGCTCCCAGGCTAGTCTTGAACTTGCAGTGATTCTCCTGTCTCAACCTCCCTAGTGGTGGGATTACAGGTGTGCACCACCATACTTGGTTCTGGGACTGGTACAGGAAGCCCAGAGTTTTAGGGCTAGCAGGACATGCAGGGCTAGGGATCAAACTTGGGACCTTGTGCTTGCCAGGTAGGTGCTTATGCCTCTGAGTGGTTTCCCCAGCCCCTACCATGGCATTTGTATTTTATTTGTGTATTTATTTTTGTATTTTAGGGAAGGGCCCACAGGGTGTTCAGGGTCTTATTGCTAGATCAGGCTCATAGTGATCCAACTGTTTGTAGCATCCCATGAGATGGGATTATAGTTGTGTACCACCATACCCAGCTTCAATTGCTGTCTCAGTGAGCCCCAAGGGCAGGGTAATGCTGGGACAGCAGGCCCATGGATTGAACCCCTGGCTCCTGCACCTGCTTGCAGGCACTTTAATCCCCTGAGCTCTTTGGCTGGCCTACTATGGCATCTATAAACGGGGTTGAGAACATTCCTCTTTGGGATTCCTCTTGTTAATTTTAACAGAAGTTCTTCACTATAATAATGATTCTGTTCAATTTAAGAGGCATCTACCTTATGATTACAGCTCTCCTAACTTATCTAGTATTGGCTATAAAAAATAACTTGAATTTTACCTTATAGATAACCTCTGGCAAGAATGAACAGACCATGCTACTATTGTACAGTTGGGGAAATTCCATATATATCTTCTTGAGAGCATCAGTTGCCTGTAGAACAAATTCATATTACTTAAAATCTATTATCCAGGAATTACTGTATGTTAAGCACAACAACATCACATAAGTCAGAAGTTTACTAATACTTCTTATGGACAGTGAGGCGCAGGGGATGGCAGTTCGATCCCCACTCTAAGGCAAACTGAGCCACCCCCCACCAAAAAAAAAAAAAAAAAAAAAAAAAACTTCCTATGGATATGCTCAAAGTGTTGATTAATCTACTGTGCACATCAGCAAAGCAGAAAGCAGCCATGGTGAGGCTGCTTTAGCATCTTCCTGAGGCTCACCCCTGGTGTCATGCTTTTCAAAGGTGGCAGGCTATAGACCAGAGGAAGCAGAAGACAAAATTTTATAATCCTTTGCTTATATTCAGAGTTAGCCACTAGACAATCTTTTTATGGCCAGAACTCATCACCCTCTGCCTTTCCTAAATGAAGTCAGAGTCACACAGCCTGGGAACTACCAAGGGAACCTCTGTTCAGCACAGGGAACTAAGAGCACCCATTATTCATCACCAACATGGAAAGAGAAGCAATGGAACAGGGGTGCTGGGAAGAATGTGAAGTCTCCCAATTCTTCCCAAAAAGAACAAAAGTCTCTTTTTGTAGTAGCCTAGCTAACAAATGAGAAAGTCACAGTAGAACGTAAACACTAACATTATGTAACCACTACTGAATTAACATAAACAGCAGCTGACACAAGAGATGCCCAGAGATTGTGTGTATCACAATTCTGGAAGTACTGTTCATTTCTGGAAGGAGGACATACACACATAACAAAACGTACTTCCTCCAAAGTAAGAATATACAAATTAATCGTACCATGCTTTTCCTTCATTAATATAACTGAGTGAGAAATAAGATCAAAGTTGTTGATGTTTAAACTAATACATGTACTACACATAACTCCCCTATTTATATGGTAGTTTCTTTCATTTGTCCCATTGTGAGCATGAGAAAAACGGAGCACATCAAGGCTGAGATTACTGTGTAGAAGTACAGAGCTCAAGTCAAAGTCTGTTGCACTCCTAGCTACTGGACTCTACTAGCTCAATCTGTTTCCTTCCTTCCTTCCTTCCTTCCTTCCTTCCTTCCTTCCTTCCTTCTTTCCTTCCTTCCTCCCTCCCTCTCTCCCTCCTTTTCTTTCGTTGATGTAGGGTCTTGCTAAGCAGTTCAGTTCATCCTCCTGTCTCAGCCTCCCCACTCCTGGAATTACAGGCATGCACCATCATGCCTGGTTTCAGGGCATGCATGCAGCACACAGTACCAGAAACCAAACTCGGGTCCTTTTGCTTGCCAGACAGTGCTTAGACCACTGTCTACTAGCTCAATCTTTTGCCTATGCTTGTCTCTAATATCTGTGAGTTAAGAGTGCTATGTTCTGAATAATTTTGGCTAAATACCTGGTGAATGCCTATTCAGAAAACTCAAATAACTTCTAATTTTCCTTCTTATACTGTGCTCCTTCCTGTGATTCCAGGAAGCGCATGCCCAGCAGCAGCAGCAAAGCAGGATGTGCATTAAGAATACATGTTGCTTGGAGTGGAGCCCAGAAGCACAATGTATATGTATGTATGTCCTAGGAACCCTCATTTGAAAATGTGTTTCCAGTGCCAGCGAGATGGCTCAGTGGTCTAAAGTGTCTGCTTAGGAAAGCTTAGGCAATCGCAGGGACCACAGTTCAATCCCCAGCACCACATGCTGTGCCAGCCCCACCCCCAGGGTAGGCTGAGCCAGCCATAATATTAAAAAGAAAAGAAAATTGCCTTTCTAGGTAATTCTGATGAAATCAACTGAAAAACCTAAACATATACTATTATCAGTTTATCAGAATAAGTCAGTTACCATTCTCTTCTTTCTTCAAAAATGGGAGTTTACCCTAATAAAATCAGAGTATATACTTGTGGCTATATTTTAGCTTCTAGCAATTGTTTCAAACTGGGATTAATAAACAGCTAACACAATCAGAATTCTCTACCTGTAAATGACTATTACTAATATTTGAACATTACTAAAGGAAAAACGTACAAGTTGCCCAAATGAAAGAAAAATTATTTATACTTGAAAAGGTAGCTATAAAAGAAGAAATATAGCTAGATATGGTGGTGCATGCCTGAAATCACACTCAGGAGGAGACTGAGGCAGGAGGATTGCCTCAAGTTTGAGGACAGCCTGAACTCTGTAGTGTGCTCAAGGCCACCTTGAACTATATAGTGAGACTCTGTCTCAAAAACAAACAAAAAGAACAAATGTAATCAGAACCGTATCTTCTTATTGCCATTTTAATATATTTCCACATTCTCTGTAGAAGTGTACATTTCAAATTTAATCAAAATTTCATTCAGAAGCCAGGCGTGGTGGCTCACGCCTGTAATCCCAGCACTCGGGAGGCTGAGGCAGGAGGACTGGTGTGAGTTCGAGACCAGCCTGGGCTACAAAAGTGAGCTCAAGGCCAGCCTCAACGGCATAGTGAGACCCTGTCTCAAAAAGACAAAACAAACAAACAAACAAAAAAACCCCAGAAAAACCACAAAATTTCATTCAGAGATAGCACTTATACTTGAAAATAATTGGTAATTTTTTGATAAAGATACTACTACTCAAAAAGAAAAGATAATATTACTTAAATCTCTGAATAACAAAACTGTACCTAACAGAAGTTATATAGAGGGGCACATTTACTTAAAATATGTATATATGTGTGTATATATATTACATACACACACACATATATGCTATTAACTACTAGAAGTTTTAAATACAAAGTTTTCTTTTTCTGTGTGTGTATTTTAGGGAAGGATCTACAATGTGTTCGGGGTCTCACTACTAGATTGAACTCATTGGGGCCCGGCGGGATGGCTCAGTGGTCTAAAGCGCCTGCTTGGGGAAGCTTGGGCGGCTTCAGGGACCGCGGTTCGATCCCCCGGCACCACATGCTGCACCAGCCCTGCCATTGGGGTGGGCTGAGCCGGCCATGAAAATGAGTGAATAAACAAACAAGGGTTCTGAAATAAGAAAAAAATAATAATAAATAGATTGAACTCATAGTGATCCAACTGTTTATAGCCTCCTAAGAGGTGGGATTACAGGCATGAGTCACCATGCCCACTCTCAATTGTTGTCTCAGCATGCCCTGGGGGCAGGGCCAGCAAGACAGGCCCAGGAATTGAACCCCTGGCCCCTGTGCCTACTTGCAGGCATTTTAATCTGCTGAGCTATTTGGCCGGCCCTACAAGTTTTCTTTAAATACAGTACACTTAACTCTTCAGCCAGATTGAACTGATCTAATTATAAATGTACAACTAGTATATACCTGCTTTGGAGGTTACTATATCCCAGAAGTGCCCCTTTATACTGTTTACCTAATAATCTTCTATAACTGCTTAATGTAAATAAATGAAATTTGACTAAAAAAAGAAAAAGAAACTTGACTCTTTCATTTTGTGAAATATCAGAAATTAAAATGTTCCATAGAAGAATAAAATAATTTACTGTTTCCTTCAAGATGTGTATTTATGCATTACATACTGCTATTAAATATCTATAATCTGTAAGACTAAAAAGTAAATATCCTTTTTGCAAATGACTAACAATTAAATAAGATGAGCTTTAACAAAATAAAGTCCACAGAATAAACTATACCATATTTGCATGGCCTTTGACATCAAAAAAGATGGTGAGGTTATAGTTTAGGCACTCTGCAACGGCTTCCCTTAGAGTAGGGATCTTCTCATTGGGGAAATCATTCCTATGAGAGAGAAGGAATGGAACATTATAGGAAACAGAAAAGCTCAGTGGCATATACACTGTACAAATGCTTCCCAAACAAGCAAGACTCCTCCAACTTCTTTCTCCAACATTACCAAATCCAGTGGTAATATACTGTGGGTACTTAAGCCATGTTATGCTATATTCTTCATCAATGAACAACAGCAAGAACAAAATCACTTAGGAACTCACTGAATTGATAAAATAATTAGTAATTCTACTTCCTAACGGGCAAGAGTGTATGACATCTTTGGAAAACTCAGAAACTTAATTTTAAGTCAATATTTCCCCAATAGAACTCTATGCAAGAAAAATTCTTCTAAAAACAAATAAGTTAATTGTACTTTTGTGCATTTATTGAAGAGGAGCTGCTTGAAATAATTTTCTAAAATATATTATTTTGGGGCCAGCAAGATAGCTCAGTGATCTAAAGTACCTGCTTAGGCAATATATGTAGGGACTGCAGTTTAATCCCCAGCACCATATGCCATGCCAGCCCCACCCCCAAAGTGGGCTGAGCTGGCCGTGAAAATAAATAAATAAATAAGATAAAATATATTATTGTCTGATAAAATGAAGATTAAGTACAGGACACAAGAAATCAACTATTCTCTCATTGTAAAATTTCATCTTGCATGATTTCACTTGTGGCTCATTCAACTATATTATTTTATCTCTAGCATCTTGGGATTAAAAAGGTTAATAATTTAAGTATTACAGGTGTTCCTGCCAGCCATTCTAGCTCATGTCTACACTCTGGGAGAAAATATGGAGACATGAATTTGCTGTTCCTCTGCACAGTCTTAGCTTTACACTTCCCTCTTGGGCTGACCAAGGATCCTACTATACTAATCATTAGAAAACTTGACAACCTATTCCAGCTGCGGGGCAAAGACTTGTAAAAATGGCAACATGGTGGTGCCTTCTTATCTGATACAGTGGTTTCTTAAAAGATTTTGAAGGATGAGGCTGATCTCAAGTATTTTTCACTTCAAAAATTGTTCTTGGTAAGGCTAGCCAAATAGCTCAGATTAAAGCGCTTGCTTAGGCACGGCAGTGTCCAGGTTGGATTCCTGGTGTGCCATGTCAGCCCTGCCCCCAGGGCATGCTGAGACAGACAGTGAATGAGACTGGGTGTGGTGGTGTACATCTGTAATTCCAGTACTTGGGGTAGGCTGAAAACAGGAGAATATGCATCTGATCTATGTAGTGAGACTCTGTAGACCCTGTCCTAAATACATTAAAAAATATTACTCTTAAGTTAGGTGTAATGGCACATGCCTGTAATCACAGCACTTGGGATGCTGAGGGAAGAGGTTTGTCACAAATTTGGGGCCACCCTGGATTACACAGCAAGACCTTGTCTCAAAAAAAAAGCCTTGAACCCTCTATTATTGTAGCTGCCACATCACTGTAATATTAAAATCAGCTTTTTCCCTATACAGCAGAGCAGTGGAATACTGGATGATGGAAACAGATAATCTAGTAGCCTGCACTCATCATTTATCAATATTCTCTCTGGCCTGAAGAATGACTTTTACAACCTACCAAGCTATGAGCCATCTTTTTTTGGGGGGTGGGGGATATTAGAGACTGAACCAAGGGCCTTGTTATTGAGTGTCTTGGTTATTTTTCTCTTGTTACTGGAACAAAATACCTGACACCCACAATTATGGAAGGAAAGGTTTATCTAGCTCATCTTGTGGAGGTTTCAGTCCATACTCACCAGGCTCTGAGGAAGCGTGGTGTGGCACAGGGACAACAGTTCAAGGTGGCAGACGATAAACGCAAAAGGAGGAGAGCAGCAGAGAGAAGCCTTTTTCTTCACCTTACATGGTATGTAGGCTAGCACCCCCAGGCTGGGTGGGTATAGCACTCATATCCACAATCCTAGCACTGGATCATGAGTCAATCAAAACCTCTAGAAGCCTAACCCATGACTTCCTGAGGTTCTGGGAGGACCTCTAGACATAAATCATAATACTGAGTAGTGTTGCCAATAATCATTGTCCCCAGTTCTTTTGTTTTGTTTTGAGACAGTCTTGCTAGAGCACTCACTAAATTACCCTGGCTGGCCTTGAACTTGCAGTCCTCCCGTCTCAGTCTCCCAGAATCTTCTTTTAGTTTTTTTTTTTTTTTGCAGGACCAGGGTTCAAACTTGCCACCCTAGAACTTGCCAGGCAGGTACTTGTGCCAAGGAGTTATCTCCCCAGCCCAAGAATCTCCTTTTAAAGAAGACTACAGGGGTCCGGCGGGATGGCTCAGTGGTCTAAAGCCCCTGCTTGGGGAAGCTTGAGTGGCTTCAGGGACCGCGATTCGATCCCCAGCACCACATGCTGCGCCAGCCCTGCCCTTGGAGCGGGCTGAGCCAGCCATAAAAATGAGTGAATAAACAAACAAAGGTTCTGAAACAAGAAAAAAAAAAAAACTTCTTAGGGCCTGGCGGGATGGCTCGGTGGTCTAAAGCGCTTGCTTGGGAAAGCTTGGGCGGCTTCAGGGACTGCAGTTCGATCCCCGGCACCACATGCTGCGCCAGCCCTGCCATCGGGGTGGGCTGAGCCGGCCATAAAAATGAGTTAATAAACAAACAAAGGTTCTGAAACAAGAAAATAAATAAATAAATAAAATAAAAAATTCTTAAAAAAAATAAAGAAGACTACAACTTCATCACTGGATCAAATACTCAATATTTAAAGAGTATTGGCTGGGTGTGGTGCTGCACCCCTGTAATCCCAGCACTTGGGAGGCTGAGGCAGGAGGATTAGTGCAAGTTCAAGACCTGCCTGGAAGCCGGGCATGGTGGTGCACCCCTGTAATCCCAGCACTTGGGAGGCTGAGGCAGGAGGATTGGTGAGAGTTCGAGACCAGCCTCGGCTACAAAACTGAGCTCAAGGCCAGCCTGCACTACTGCATAGCGAGACCCTTTCTCAAAAAGACAAAAAAAAAAAAAAAAAAAAGACCTGCCTGGGGCAGGGACTTCTATAGATTGAGACTTGATTCATGAGTCACTGGTCATG
>PVJA010011659.1:0-41002 GCA_004027025.1 Myocastor coypus | reverse complement strand
GATAGGCTGAATATAATATAAAGAGAGACAGAGAGACAGAGGAAAGCTGTTGCCCTGCTGCCCTGGTTGGTCGGTTGCCTCTGTCACCATTTTGTTGCTGTTCCACTGCCATGAACTAGATGCTCTCTGCCCTGTTCCACTCAGCCTTGGTCCAGTGGAATATGGACTGAAACCTCCACAAACTGTCAGCTAATAAACTTTTCCTTCCTTCATTTTGAGTGTTGGGTATCTGACCCAGCAACAAAAGAAAAGTAACTAAGACAGTGACACATACCTATAATCCCAGCATTTAGGAGGCCAAGGCAGGAGGATCAAGAACTCAAGCTCAACTTGGACTACCATGGCAAGTTCATTGCCCAGCCTGAACTACATAGTAAAAACATGTCTTAAGAAAATCAAAACAGGGCCCATGAGATAGCTCAGCGGTCTAAGCTTAGGCAACTGCAGGGACAGGGGTTTGATCCCCAGTGCCATATGCTGTGCCAGCCCTACCCCCAGGGCAGGCTGAGCTAGCCATAACATAAATAAATAAATAAAGTTTTTTTTTTTTTTTTTTTTTTCAAGAAATCCAAAATACCCTGCCGTGCTGCCCCCCGCCCCCCCCGGGGCAGACTGAGGGTGCAATTGAGACTGGGCTTTGTGCATGCACCTATAATCCCAGCTCTTGGGAGGCTGTAAACAGGCAAATCACTATGAGTCCAATCTAGTAGTGAGAACCTCAACAGAGTGTACAGACTTCCCTAAAATACAAAAAAAGAAGAAAAAGAAAAATCCAAAACAGTAAACAGGCAAACAAAAGCAATTCAAAGAAGAAAAAGGAGAGGGATTTAAATAATCACAATCCAAACCACATTACCCAATACCAATTCCAAGAATACGTATAAATTGTAATTGGAGAAAATGTGGATTTTATGGTCATCTAAGTTTGAGAAACGCTAACTTAAAGGAAAGGATTGATATGGACTCTCTTATCTTCAAGAGGGGTATTCAGAGTATAGTACTTCAGTTTTTAGACCACAAAACTCTTCTCTTTTGAATTTATAGGACTAGCTGATCCTTCCTTCCTTTTTTTTTTTCCTTCCTTCCTTCCTTCCTTTCTTTCTTTCTTTGGGAACTATCAGTTTAAACTATATCAGAAGATGGGACCCAGGGGCCAGGGAGATAGCTCCGTGGCACAAGTGCCTGCCTGGCAAGTGCAAGGTCGTGAGTTTGAACCCTGGTCCCACCAAAAACAAAACAAAACAACAACAACAACAACAACAACAAAAAGAAAATGGGGCCCGGCAGGATGGGTCAGTGGTCTAAAGCGCCTGCTTAGGAAAGCTTAGGCAGCTGCAGGGACCGCGGTTCAATCCCCAGCACCACATGCTGTGCCAGCCCTGCCCTCAGGGCAGGCTAAGCCGGCCATAAAAATGAATAAACAAACAAACAAAAGTTCTGAAACAAGAAAAAAAAAAGTGCTATTGGACAGTGCTGTTCTAGATGATTTCTAGGATGATTTCCATTCCTCAAATTCTGTGATTCCTCAAAAGTTTGTTATAAAACTCTTAAAATTAGTTGAAAGGTAATGTTATTCCATAAGATTTTAAAGAATATATCATGTGCTTCTTTGTACATATGAAGGCAGAAGACCAATAAGCAACTTCTTTCAGTCTTACAGTTGAGTCTATAATAGGCAGTACAAAATAACAGTTATGTTAATGACTAGACAAGAGTATTACTATCTTGAGAATAATTCTGAGGCCAAATTTAGCCTCAGTGGAAAAGATTAAATATATATATATATATATATATATATATATATATATATACACACACACACACACACCATTTCTGTTATCCCTGGCACCAGTTCATTATTTGGAAGCCTGTATACAGTTCAAAACAAAGTAACTTTCCTGGAGCAAAAGATGTAATTAAAGGGGCCCAGCAGGATGGCACAGTGGTCTAAAGCGCCTGCTTAGGAAAGCTTAGGTGGCTGCAGAGACTGCAGTTCAATCCCTGGCACCACATGCTGCACCAGCCCTGCCCTCAGGGCAGGCTGAGCCGGCCATAAAAATAAATAAATAAACAAACAAAAGTTCTGAAACGAGAGAAAAAAATAAAAATAAAAAATTCTTAAAAAAAAAAAAGATGTAATTAAAGGCACCAGCATTGACCTGTGATCTCCAAGAAAGGCTAAAAGGTATGTCTAAGTAACAATAAATTACTTACCTGAGTCTGTGATTTGCTGCAGCATTAAGTTTCCTAATTTGTTCAAATGTCAAATCACACAACCGACCAGTTCCATCTGTTGTCCTGTCTACTGTGTTATCATGCATTAAGACAGGAACACCATCAGAGGTAAACTCGATGTCCAACTCCACACCCGTTGCTCCATTCTTAGCTGCCTTAACAAAAACATCATCAACATTAATGTCAAACGGCAACAGGCATTATTTTGTATGTCTTTTTTTTTTTTTTTTGTGGAACCAGGGTTCAAACTCATGAACTTGCACTTGCCAGTCAGGCACTTGTGCCACAGAGCTATCTCCCCAGCCCCAACATCATTTTGTATCTAAACACTCAAGAAGACCAACAGAGCTAGATAAATTAACAGCTACTCTTATTGATTCCCTTTCCAAATGGCAGCTCTGATTCATGTGGATGTTAACCTTGCCTCAAATTCCATACTTACAGTATCTTATTTCTCTACTCTCATGTTAATAGTCAAGAAGTCTTTGTAAGTTTTCTCTGGATGCTTTAAATTATGTAGTTTACCAATGGCTTGACAAATTTTACTATTTACCTACATTCTGTGTTGGTATTGTAACTCTGATGATTCCCCAATGCTTGTCCATAACAAAGTAGATATCTCACTACTTTGGTATAAACAAGGTAAGTCAGGATTTTGTTGGTTTAAGTTTATTTTCTATAAAAGAAACACCAAGTCTGTTTCTACAGAAGAGTTTGTTTATGTCCTTATCACTGGCTATTGGCCAGGAAACTGGTATATCTGATAAAGTATATTAAAATTTATCCAGAGTTTAGGGTTGGGTATATAGCTCAGTGACAGAGCGATGCACAGCATGCTCAAGACTCTAGATCTGAAGCCTGCCAGAGAAAAATGAGTGAAAAGAATGCTGACTGTGGGATGCTAGTGTTTGCTTTCTAGGCTTCCTTTTCACAATGAAGATGTGAAATACTCATTGTAATCAAACTTTTAATGAAAAATGTTTAAGTCACTGTCCATTGCCCATACATAGCATAATTAAAAACGCAACAGGATGTTGAGATAACTACGTAACTAGATATCTTCTTTTCATTCTTTTCTTTCCTGCCCCTTAGCAGCACATGTACATTTGTTTACTTCCTTTACAGAATACTCTTCTTAAACCATGTGGTTATAATCCCAGCAGTCTGCAAGGCTGAGGCAGGAGGATTATGAGTTTGAGCCTGGTCTTGCCAGAACTAATAACCTTTTTAAGGTTGCTGTGGTTTATTTGCATTTCATTTCCTTATAGATCTTTATATATTTATGTACTATACATGTAAGTACTCATAAACAACATACAGTACTGTGCAGGAATACAGTAAGCATTCAATAAGTTTAGCTATTGCCACTTATTATATCCTTTTAAACTAATTTCTAACAGTAATTTAGTTAGATTCCCAGGAGATTGAAAAAATAAATAAATAAAAGTAATGTAGTCAAACATAGTCATGTACCTTCTTTTTTTTTATATTTTTTAAAAATTTTATTTATTTATTTATTTTCTTGTTTCAGAGCCTTTGTTTATTTATTCACTTATTTTTATGGCCGGCTCAGCCCGCCCCGAGGGCAGGGCTGGCACAGCATGTGGTGCCGGGGATCGAACCGCGGTCCCTGAAGCCGCCCAAGCTTTCCCAAGCAGGCGCTTTAGACCACTGGGCCATCCCGCCGGGCCCCTAAACTCACATTTTAAATCATCCTTCTTGGCTCTTTGCTCTTGATTTTCAACATAAATCTAGCTAAAAGCCACCAATAACAACCATGCCACCGCCCCAATAGCTGGCTGCTTTGAAATATTTCTTGAAAGATTAATCAGTCTGCCATGCTTAGTCTCAGTCTTAGGCAAAGTCTTTGGGCACCAGCAAAATTCCATCAGACTTTCAGTCAATCCGTAGCACAAATCATCTGGAGTCCAATGACCAATGCTGTCCTTTTTTTCCAGCAGAAACCTCCTCAACCTGGTCTTTATAGGCAGGCCTTCTGTCAGTCTTCTGGTCTAAGCTCTGACCAGAATCTCCCCTACAGAACAGCCAAAGGTTTTCCAGCTCATCACAAGTAGAGGACCTCTCCAAACCTTTCCAATCTGTGCTCATAAGCCATTCTTTATACCCAGGCTTCAAGCCAGTCTTCTGGTCTGAGTTCTCACCAGAATCTCCCAAACAGAACAGCCGAGGCCATTCCAGTGCTTTGCTTGTAGCCAACATCTCCGAACCTTTCCTATCTCTTCCTGTAAGTCATTCCCAAAAGCTTGTAATCCATATGGTTGGGTTACTCACAGCAATGACCCCACTTCTCTGGTACCAAATTCTGTCTTAGTTACTCTTCTATTGTTGCTGGGACAAATACCTGACACTCAAAATGAAGGAAGGAAAGGTTTATTTACTGAAAGTTTCAGTCTATATTCAGCTGGCACAAGGCTGAGTGGAACAGGGCAGAGAGCATCCAGTTCATGGTGGCGGCACAGCAAAATCACAACAGAGGCAACCGACCAACCAACCAGGGTAACAGAGCAACAGCTTGAGTCTGTCTCTCTGTTTCTCTTTATATTACATTCAGGATCTCTACCTCAGCCTATCTGCCTTAGGTGATACTCATAATCCCTGAAGTACTCAGACCATAATCCTATCAGTATTAAAACACATAATCCTAGTGACTCATGGGTCAAGTCTCAATCTGTAGAAGTCCCTGCCCCATGACAGCATGAGGCTTTGGGGTGACAACTAGACATAAACCATAACACACTGTATATGTTTCATATCTATGCTTCCTCATTCAGTCAACATTATTTACATTCAGTCAGACATGCTTTTGGTCAAAACATCATTTAGATGAATAAATACTTAGAAGTGTATTACATGGTCAACTCATTGAGTCCTGGGATTGCAGTGGCACAGCACCACACCTGGCTAACTTGAGATGTTTTTTAGGGCCACTTACACAAGGGTAAGCAGAAATGCAAAACTATAACAACAATGTTTTCCTCCTGTAGTAATAATCATCTTTCTTTCCATGATAGTACTACCTTATGTATATCTTACTACATAGTACTTTATTCAAGTTTTTTAAGTTTATGTACATATTCTTCAGTATTTTCAAACAAGAGACTGCTTTCACTCTCTCCTATCACAAAGAAAGAATCCAGGAGACAGAATAAGCACGCAGTTAATCTTAATTGTCAACTCAATAAGACTGAGAAAGGCTTAGGGACTTAATACAAGTCATTTCTGGGTGTGTCTGCCAGGGCATTTCCAGAGATGACTGGTCTTTGGGACGGCACATTGAGGGCAGGACCTGCTCTGAATGTGGGCAGCACTAGACAGCAGGGTAGAGGCTGATGAAGTAGAGAAGCAGAAGCTCACCAGCACAGGCTTTTGCTCTTTCCTGCTTCCTGGATGCCATGAGGCAAGCAGTTTTCCTCTACCAAGTCCTTCTGCCATGCTTTTGCTGTCACAGGCCAGAATGTAATGGAGCCAGAGGACCAGGGACCAAAACTGTGACAGAAGATTAGGGTAGAAGTCCCAGCAGGATGGCTCAGTGGTCTAAAGCACCTGCTTAGGGAAGTTTAGGTGGCTTCAGGGACCGCAGTTCGATCCCTGGCACCACATGCTGCGCCAGCCCTGCCCTCAGGGTGGGCTGAGCCAGCCATAAAAATAAATAAACAAACAAACAAAAGTTCTGAAACAAGAAAAAAAAATAAATAAAATAAATAAAATTCTTAAAAAAAATTAGGGTAGGGAAAGCTGGCTAGAGCAGTAAGTGTGGCCTGTTAATTATAAAATCCCAGAATGTGTGCATACAGCAGTTCCCAAAGTTTTGCATGTGGACTTCTCACAAAAATTCAAACAGGTTTTCCACAGATGGTCAAGATCTGCTAACAACCTGAAGGCTGGGAGACACAAAAAGATAATCATTACTGAGTTTTTGCCACTGTGTTTCCTCTTGTATGGATGGCTACCCTCATGCTATAGTGTTTATTTCTTTTCTTTCATTTACTTGGCCCAAACTCATTCTGCAGAGCCTGCTTCTTTTCCTACCTTTAACAAAAATCTCGCTGTTTTTCATACTTGTCTTAGCCAATTCTTTGTTCAGAACAGAAAGAACCCTGAAACCACCTTCAGCAGAGGATTCCAGCACCCCCAAACCCGGTAACAAAACCTGTGAAACTACGAGCCAAAATATAGTCCCCTCTTTTAAATTATTATTATTATTATTATTTGTCTTTTTGAGACAGGGTCTCACTATGCAGTTGAGGCTGATCCTGAGCTCACTTCTGTAGCCCAGGCTGGTCTCAAGCTTGCACCAATCCTCCCGCCTCAGCCTCCTGAGTGCTGGGATTACAGGCGTGCGCCACCACGCCCGGCTAAATTATTGTTCTGAAAAAGGCTGTCAAAAAGATGGAAACTAAGAGATAATTAACATAGCTATACATAAAAACTCAGGGGTGATGTCAGGGGTGGTGATGCACACCTGTAATCCCATCACTTGAGAGGCTGAGGCAGGAGGATTGGTGTGAGTTCGAGACCAGCCTGGGCTACAAAAGTGAGCTCAAAGCCTGTGTGAACTCCATAGCAAGACCCTGTCTCAAAAAGACAAAAACAAAACGAAACAAAAAAACACTCAGAGGCATTTTTTGTTCTTTTTTTTTTTTTTCTCAGAGGCATTTTACTAACTCAAAGGGTGCCCTCCTGGTCTGCATTCTTTCAGACTTAAGTTTTTTACCTTTACTCTGAAGAATGAAGCCATCTTTGGGTTCTTGGAATAGTTTACATCTTTGGAGGTCTAATTAGGTCACCTCAATGTGAGATAACAAAGAGAAATAAAAAGAAAAAAGGAAACAAGGAAAATTGTAGTTTTAAAATTGTTCTTTTAAGGGTCGGTGAGATGGTTCAGCGGTCTAAAGTGCCTGCTTAGGAAATCTTAGGCAATCCCAGGGACTATGGTTCGATCCCTGGCACCACATGCTGCACCAACCCCACCCCAAGGCAGGCTGAGCCAGCCACAATACGAAAAAGAAAGAAAGAAAGAAAGAAAGGAAGAAAGAAAGAAAGGAAGGAAGAAAGAATAATAAAATTGTTGTTTTAAGAAGAGTGTACCTTTAGGACCCAAAGTTACCTAAGGTGATCCATATGTGTATTGTATAAGCTTGTTTTTTTTTTTTTTTTTTTTTTTTTTGTGAAACCAGGGATTGAACTCAGATCCTTGCACTTGCCAGGCAAGTGCTTATTCTACTGAGCTATCTCCCTAGCCCCTAAGCTTGTTTAGCTTTTTTTCTTCCAAGCCTATTGCCCAAATTTCTTAAAGATATTATAGTGCTAGGGCATAAATTAGATTAGTTAATAAGGTTTAATTTTAGGGTAGAAAAGATGACCCAAAGTGTACAAAGCATGTTTCCTAGGGAAAACAGATCTTTACAAACAAATTAGGCCCATGGCTTTCACATATAAATTGAGCCAGAGCTATTTATGGATTCACAAATTCCCGACTTCCACATGCCAAAATATAAACACTGTCAGCTCAATGAAGCATTTATTTATGTACTCATTCATTTATTTTTTTAGGTAGGGTGTTGCTATATAGTTCAGGCTGGCTTTGAACTCGATACATAGTCTAAAATGTCCTCAAACTCTAGATGATCCTCCTGCCTCAGCCTTCCATGTGCTGGCACTACAGGTGTGCACCACTACACCTAGCTAATTTGCCTCTTGAGGACCTTGCCCTGTAGCCATCTATTTTCTCTGAGCATGCATTTTAATTCTACTTAGCAAAACCTTTCTATGCCTGCCACCCAGGCATTCTGAAATTCTCTTCTGTGGTTAAGAACATGACTTGAGGTCACCAATCCATGCATCGTCTAGCAAAAAAGTCAAGCCTCACAACCTATTTGGTAAACACCATCATTATTCCCATCTTACAGAGAGGAAACTGAGGTCAGAGCTGTGACTAGGGTAAGGAGCAGTGTGTCTGGGGCTCTGGCTTGCCACATTGTAGTCATGACCCTAATAGGAGCACAGGAAACTTAAGTAACTTGTTCATTATACGATACTATCTATTTCTAGCTGGGCAAAGAAAGGACAGGTAATGCAGATTTTCACATCCTGGTACATACATTAGTCTATGACAAAAAGTGCTGGAACTTGAAAACAAAAGCAAGAATTCTAGAAGGAGCTTTATGTATTTCTATTAGTTTTATTACCTATTTAATGTTAAAACAATATACCAAAGAAATAAGATCAGGTAATAGAGTTATGCCTTGATATCCATGGGTAATTGATCTTAGAACCCATAGACATTCAAAATCTACAGATGTTTAAATCTTGTATAAAAATGGGGTGGCCAAGTACTCTAGATACACACCTACAATCTCAGTACTCTGGGAGGCCAAGGCCAGAGGATGGCAATTCAAGCCCAGCCTGGGTAACCTAGTGAGATAATGTCTCAAAAAATAAAAAGGGCTCACAATGTAGCTCAATTTCCAATTAAGAAAAAGAAAAAAGTATAATTCTTATACATACTGTATACTAAGAACATCATTTCATATGTTTTTTCTATTTTCCTTCTTTTCACATCTTTTTATTTTTCTTCTGTGGTGCTTAGAACTGAATGTAGGGCCTTCACAATGCAACATCTCCAGTCCATTTTTATTTTGAGACAGATTCTCACTAAATCATTAAGTTGCCAAGGCGGGGCTTGAACTTGGAATCTTCCTGCCTCCGCCTCTGAATGCTATCATTACAAATCACATACCTAGCTCCATAAACTTAAGAAAACAAATCATTCTTTATAATATTTAATACAATGTAAATGATTCATCAATAGTTGTTACACTGTAATGCTCACTACAGATGCAATTTGTTTTTGGATATTTTACGTTCATGGGTAGTTGACTCCATGAATGTAGAAACCACAGCTAGTACAGCCAAAATGCTTAATTCACTTAAAAGTTTTCTTTATAATAAAGCCAGGAGACTGTCAAGAGTTGGATGATCTCAGGAAGGTCCTGTGGCAAAATTATCAGAAGCCCATCCGGTAGGGTCGTGTGAATGTACGCGTATGTGCAGGTTTGTGCCTGTCTGGGAAGACACCTGATGGAGAGGTGGACAAGCAGTTTAGAAAACAAGTGAAGACATTTTCAGAGATGGGTGAACCATGAAGAATTAACTCATTTACTGACCAGGGCTCTAGCAGATATAGCCCATTTCCTATTTCATTGACATATGAGATTTTGATCTATTCCTTCAAGTCAGGCCACTATTTGGTTAACACTCCAACTCTTTTCTGACCTTGGGACCTTTCCAATTGATGTTTCTTTTTCCAGAACACCTTCCCCACAGATCCCACGGCTGACTCCTTTCCGTAATTCTGGTTTCAGTGCCAATATCACTTCAGAGAGAATTTATCCAACTACAGTAGTTTAACCCTTCCCTCTCAATATATATATATATATATATATATATATATATATATATATTTTTTTTTTTTTTTTTTTTTTTTTTTTTTTTTTTTTTTTTTTTTTTTTTTTTTTTTTTTTTTTTTAACAATTTAACTCACTTCGTCTTTTTGCTCACTTAAGAGCTGGCTCCCAACTCGGATGTCAACCCTGTGAAAAGCTGGGACCCTTTGTGTCTTGTTTATGGATGCAACCTCTGGGTCTTTAGCAACTACATGCACAGTTGCTGTATTCTATAAATGTTGAAGTCGGCAGATTCCTAGAGATCGGACGGAACCAAGGGGCAGCGGGGTGCATTCCTTGGGGGACGATTTAGGGAGTAGGGAAGGCTGTCAAGGCAAGCCCCGACCTAGGAAGGGCAAGCGCAAGTCCGAGGGCCGCGTGGCGTGGGGGGCTCACCTGCCGAATGGCCGCCAGCGTGTTCTCGGGCGCGTCGTGGCTGCCACCGCGATGGGCGATGGCCGAAACGCGGTCCCGGGGCTTGAGCACCTGCAGGACCCTGCGGGAGGGCACTGGCTCAAAGCTGAAGAAGCGCAGCAGCACGTAGAGGCTGCCGGTGAGGAGGCAGGCGTTGAAGGGGCTGCGCGTCACCACCAGGAGAAGCACCAACAGAAAGGAGAAGGGGCCCAGGAGGCCCCCCTGCTCCTCCCACAGCCACATGCCGGCGCCCGCACCGACAAGGACAGGAGTCCCGGACCCGCCGGGTAGGGGTGAGAGGCGAAGGAATCGGCCGCAGCCGGAACCCTCCGAGCGGACTAGCGCCGCACAATGGCGGCGGCGGATACATCCCGAAACGAAGCCGGCCGGACAGCCAATCAGAAGTCGGGATGTCCAGCGTTAGGGGCGGAGCGGCTTCCCGGGTCACCCCGCAGACGGAGGCTCCGGGCTCGAGTTCCAAAGTGGCTTTGGGTTATCTTGGATCTCGATTTCAACCCTTAGGTTCAGACTCCTTAGTCGGGTAGGGGAGGGCGGAGACTGGTAGAGATCTAGACTCCTGTGTCTGCCCTAAAACGACTGAGCTGGGAACGCTATCCTGTTTGGGCGATTCAGTTCTAGATGTGCCAAGCACCAGCCCACCTGCTGTGAACTGGACTGACAGGGTCCCACCCGCGAAGAGTTTTACGTTGTGGAAGGGAGGAATAGTGTTAGCAGTACAGCCAGTTTTGTTTTTGTTTGTTTTTTTAATGTTTAATACAGCTAGCCGGGAGTGGTGGCGCACGCCTGTAATCCCAGCACTTGGGAGGCTGAGGCAGGAGGATCAGTGTGAGTTCAAGAACAGCCTGTGCTACAAAAGTGAGCTCAAGGCAGCCTGAACTGCATAGCGAGACTCTGTCTCAACAAGACCAAAAAAAAAAAAAAAAAAAGTTTCATACAGCTAACGTTAACGTTTACAGAATATCTATCTTGTTCCAGGTACAGTGTTAGTAAATACTGTATGCATAGTATGCATATTGTCTTAGTGGGAGACCACTAGGAGGATGAGTCCAAGTTTGCTAACTCATTGGAGATGAGTGGGAGACCGCTGTTAGGTCCTACCCTGCTAATGCATTAAAACCACTATTTGTGTTTGCTTCTGGGATAATCAGGGACTTAAGAGTCATGTTTACTATAAAAATAAAAGGGAAATAGAAAGGTAACTTCATCTGAGCCCACAAATGCACAATAGAAAACTTTGCTGTCATGAGCAGAGCAAAGCCAGGAGTGGTAAAACATTCCTACATCCCAGCATTCAGAAGGCTAAGGCAGGGGGATTGGTGTGAGCTACAGGTTAGTTTGGGCTAACTAGTGAATTTAAGGCCAGCCTGAAATTTATAACAAGACCCTGTCTCAAAGAAAGAAGGAAAGAAAGAAAAAAAGAGAAAAGAGCAAGCTTGACTTTTATTTTGTATTTGTTACCCTTCTCAGCTCTGATATGGATATATTAATCACTTAGGAAATGTCAGTCTAAAAGTGTTTTTTTCTTTTTCTTTTTCTTTTTTTTTTTTTTTTTTTTTGTCTTTTTGAGGCAGGGTCTTGCTATGCAGTTCAGGCTGGACTTGAGCTCAGTTTTGTAGCCCAGGGTGGTCTTGAACTCACATTGATCCTCCTGCCTTAGCCTCCTAAGTGCTGGGATTACAGGCATGCACCACCATGCCCAGTTTAAAACGTGCTTAATTAGCCCTAAATTTACATGATCTTGGCCACTTTTCAGAATAAGAATCTGAAGATAGGGATTTACAGGGACATTTCAGCTACCTCAGAAGTCTCCAGTGATTGTTCTAAACCTATGATTCCAGGAGAGGCTGAACCCCACAAAAATGAAACCTCCACAAATTGAGGCCAGCCTTTCACACATGAGGATTCTAGAACTACTTTTTTTTTTTTTTTTTTTTTTTTTTTTTTTTTTTTTTTTTTTTTGGTCTTTTTGAGACAGGGTCTCACTATGCAGTTCAGGCTGGACTTGATCTCACTTTTGTAGCCCAGGCTAGTTTTGAACTTGCACTGATTCTCCTACCTCAGCCTCTCAAGTGCTGGGATTACAGGTGTGTACCACTATGCCCTGCTCCAGAGCTACCATTATAAACAGCTAAATTAGGTAGAAATTAATATACCATTAGAGATGGATTTGGGTCTTCAAAGAAGCACAAAAAATAAAGATGATGGAATTGTGACTGAAGGTGAATCTGAAAAGAGTCAGGTCTCAAGGTGGAAAAGCAATAGGCCTGTGGGTCTTCCTGGAGAAAAACTGGAAGCCAGCCTGCAAACTGACCTAGGAGATAAAGAAGGAGGAAAAAAAGAGACACAAATTTGTAACCAAGGGTGACTACAGGCTAGGAGTCTAGAAGATAAAAGTGACAACCTGGGGCTGGGGAGATAGCTCCATGGCACAAGTGCCTGCCTGGCAAGTGCAAGGTTGTGAGTTTGAACCCCAGTCCCACCAAAAAAAAAAAAAGTGACAACCAAAGGATCTAAGGTTCAAGAAAATGTAACTGCTCAATTAGGAATATAATAGCTTTATACTCTGATATGTAATTTTCTTTGTTTGACCCTTAGCTGAGTATTGTTCTGCCTTGGGGTATTGTGAGCATCAATATTTGTGCATATAAAGAAGGAAGTGGGCAGCCTTCCATTCTCCCTCCCCTTCCTGAGGAGGGTCAACAATAGCTAAGTTCCAGTGGCTAATCAGGTAGCCAGGTCTCCCACAATAAATAGTAACTTGAAGTTATACCGTAATTAGCACCACCTAGTCGGGTAGACCCAGATAGCCTTCAGACACATAGGTGAGTGGTCAGAGCCCTAGACCCTACTTCTCTCCCTTTCCAAGAATTTCTTTCATCTTTCCATATACCTTTGCTATGTGACTCATTTTTCTGTTCAATCAATATTAGGTAAATTACCCTACTTGTAATCTTACAGGTTGATTGTAATCTTGTTGTAGGCAGCTAAATTAGATAGATATATTATGCGCAGTCAGATAGGGCCAGGCCCTCAAGGACAAATGAAAGACAAGGTGACTTTGCAACTTTGGAAGAGACAGACATTCCTGCTTTGAGACAGACCTCAATGCAACAGAGTAGGGCTGTGGAGATGGCTCAGTAGAATAAGTGCCTGCCTGGCAAGCACAGGATCCTGAGTTCAATTCCCTTTACAGTAAAAAAAAAAAAAAGTAAATAAATATAGCCACATACTTCCTGAGGGATTGACACTAGGGATTGATATGCTAAATAGGTATCAATCATCTTGAAAGAGCCACTAACCCAAACCCCTACAGGAAGACCTGGTTCTCTATTCTTGCCCACTTGCTGCATAACTTGCTTTCCTACTTGATCCTGATTTTAATAATTTTACCTGAGCAATGATGCTTGTAATCTCATTGGTTGATCATTGTTTTATCCCATCTCTTGCCCACCTAAGTGAGTTCTCTTGATCTCCACCACCTTACACCGCTTCACTATATGGTTTTACTCTGTAAAAGTCCCAGGAAGAGGCAGCCTTCTGGGGACCAGCTGCTTAGGTGCCCTCTTTCTGTCCCTCTCTAGGACGGGAAATTTTTTTTTTTTTTTTTTTTCTGGGACCAGGGTTCAAACTCACAGCCTTGCCCTTGCCAGGTGGGCACTTGTGCCATGGAGCTATCTCCCCAGCCCCCAGGACAGGAACTTTCTTTCCCTCAATAAATATATTCTGCTCTTATCTTCTGTTTGTTCCTAGAATTTGTTCTTTGGTTTTAGAGAACATTAACTCATCATGGGTGACCTTCAGGTTTCCCCTATATCAGTCTGATCCATAACTGTGATTTTGCTGTACAAGTTATCATGGAGAAAGAGCCTGTTTGCTGTACAAATTATTCCTGATGAAGAGCCTCTGTGGACATATATCCCTCTTCTGCTTCTCAGAAGCTTTCTCATAGTAAACATGTCCCACTCTTAACCTTCTTTGCCCTTTTTTTTTTTTTTAAGAATTTTTATTTATTTATTTTTTCTTGTTTCAGAACCCTCGTTTGCTTATTCACCCATCTTTGGCGCAGCATGTGGTGCCGGGGATCGAACCGCGGTTCCTGAAGCCACCCAAGCTTCTCCAAGCAGGCGCTTTAGACCACTGAGCCATCCCGCCAGGCCCCTTCTTTGCCCTAAGCATTTATTTATTTTTCAAGGTACCAGGGATTCAACTCAGGACCTTGCACTGCCAGGCAAGCACTCCATTGAGCTATCTCTCTGGCTCCTTTGTCCCTTGGAATTCATTTTTTACTATTTAAGGGACATATAAACTGGTTTTAGAGACATCTAACATCTAGCACGTTGGGAGTTATGTTTTCTTGATATCAATAGTAACTGGAACGATACTGCAACAGTCTTAGGAGAATAATTTCAGAAGAATTTTCTTTCTTTTTTTTTTTTTTTCTTGTTTCAGAACTTTTGTTTCATTTATTTATTTAGAATATTTTTAATTTTTTTTCTTGTTTCAGAACTTTTGTTTGTTTATTTATTTATTTTTATGGCCGGCTCAGCCTGCCCTGAGGGCAGGGCTGGTGCAGCATGTGGTGCCGGGGATTGAACCACGGTCCCAGCGGCCGCCTACGCTTTCCTAAGCAGGAACTTTAGACCACTGAACCGTCCTGCCGGGCCCCAAAAGAATTTTCTAGAGTAGGAGAGAATGAAAAAGCATAGGAAAGGCACAACTGGGCTATAAACCTGGCAGGATTTTAATGATTTCTTTAGTCTATGAATTAGGAAGCTGAGAGATGAAGTGAACTGAAACATCAACGGTAAGATCATTTGTAATCAAGGCTTGTGACCTTTCACTGTTCCTCATCTTCCTCATTTTTTTTTTTTTTTTTTTTTCAGGATCAGGGTTCAAACTCACAACCTTGCACTTGCCAGGCAGGCACTTGTACCACGGAGCTATCTCCCCTGCCCTTCATCTTCCTCATTTTTCTTTCTACTAAAAGTATAAGTGCAGTAAGTGCAAAGGTTACTGCAGTTATATCTTATGATCACTCTTGTGATAGGCATTTATTTATCTATTTTGAGATAGGGTCTTGTTGTGTAGTTCAGGCTGAGGTGAACTAACTATATAGCCCATGATGACCTTGGACTTGTGACAACTCTGCCTCATCCTTTAGAGTTCTGGAGGTTACCGGTGTGTACCACCAAGCCCAGGTTGATAGGCACTGTTAAGATTTTGTTTTGTTTTGTTTTTGACAAGGCTTCACTGTGTAGTACAGGCCAGCCTTACTTGAACTTCCTCTGTAGCTCAGGATAGTCTCAAGTTTAGAAACCTTTGCCTTAGCCTTCCTGGTATCACAGATGTGATAGTCACTTTTTAAAGAGTTCTGTTTCACATATGCAAATATGGGGACAGGAAGGAGGAACAGTAAAAGAGGTTAAAGGTGAGTTAGGAAATAGAGACCATTCAGTCATATTTTGCAAAGCTGATAATACGGTGGTTAGGTAGAGAAATTTGGCAGATGGTTCAGGGATGTTATTTCTGCCATTTTGGACCTGTTGCTTTTACCCCTCATACATATTTTCCCACTCATTTCCAAAAGGGCATAGATGTCTCAAGGCTTTGGATTTCATAATCATATTTATTTATTTATTTATTTATTTATTGTCTTTTTGAGACAAGGTCTCACTGTGCAGTTCAGGCTGGCCTTGAGCTCACTTTTGTAGCCCGTGCTGGTCTCGAACTCGCACCAATCCTCCTGCCTCAGCCTCCCGAGTTCTGGGATTACAGGCGTGCGCCACTACGCCCGGCTTTCATAATTTTATTAATTTATAAATTTTGATGAATGTTGTATTTTCCAACGACCACAGAATGTTATCTTTATACAGGTAAGTTTATTTTTTTTTCACTTTTTTTATTGTTTAAATTTAACACGGGTTATATTACATATTTTCATCATCAGATCAGTTTAGATTAATACATATAGGTATATAAGATTGGTCAAACAATTAAGCATTAACCCTTCTAAATCAACATTATTATCTTTTTTTTTCCCCCCTTTCTTTTCTTTGGAAGTTGACATATTGCATAATGTCCTCACAATCGTTCTACAGAGTACAGTGTGTGGGCATGACCCTCCTCCCTATTGATGTTGCTTAGAAAAAAAAAGGAAAAGAATATACTTCTCTTTGGACTAAGAGGAAGCAGGTACATATACAGTCAAATGTTCTGCAATTGCAGTTGGCCACAAGTGAAGCTTGTGATGTTGGAAGCTATTGAATCTAAGCCTCCTAAAGCTCGTCTCACCAATCTAACTCTGTGCTTCATGCATTGTAATTAAGCATTTTTTTTCTTTTTTTTTTTCCTGCTGGGTGGTCAAGGGTATACAGGTAAGTTTAAAAGCGGCAACTTCACCGACAACGTCAAACTCTAGAAGAGTTCACACTGTGTATCAAATTATAATTTGCTAGGCGCTGGCTTGCAGCGAAGTTCGGAAATCGCTAGCTGGAAGCACAGGTCTGCTACCACGGGCGCGCGATGCATACTGGGATTTGTAGTTTTTGGAGGCCCAACAATTTCCACTACCCGGGAAGCAACCACAGGAAGTACGAATCGTGAGGGGTGGAGTCCAAGTGGCCGCGGCTGCGGTTGCCAGGAGCCCGCGTTACGGCCGGAGAAACCCGTAGTATGGCGGGGAGAAGAAGAAGAGGGAGGCGGCGGACCGAGCTACAATCTACCAACGCCATTTGAGCTGTTTTCTTTCTGACGAGGTCTGTGGCAAGGGAGAAGAGCTCACTGCGTCGTGAGCGATCAGGTGTGTGCTTGAGCAGCGGGCACCTACCCCAGTTGCATCTGGATTGAGAGGCGACCTGGTGAGCGGAGTTGGCGCCTTGAGGCTTCGAGGATGGGCTCTGGGCTGGGTTCCCCGACCTCGAGCCTCTAGAAGGCATCGGGTTTGGGGGAGAGAGTTCCGGGGTTGGGTGGCATCAGCCGCAGATGTGGTGCTAGGATGCTGATGTCGCTGGGGTGGGTCCTTGGAAGAAATGGAAGGTGGGCATGGGTCGTTGGGGGTGAGGCAGAAGGCGTAAGGGGAATCCACTGGAGTTCCTCTCAGTAGAGAACCCCTCCTGTGGTGACTGTTCGGGCCATTTTTCTTCCCTGCCCCACAGTGCGAGAGAGGAAGGCGTCCCCAGGGTGTGCATTGGCCGTTTCTAAACGCGGGTTACCACAACCAAAGGCCCTGGGAGCTCTGTTTACTTCGCCTTTCCTTCTGGGGCATAAGCATGAGGATAATGAAGCAGATTCTCTTGATAGCCCCTGATGATACTAAGTGGGTCCTGCCCTTTTGTTTCTCTCTTCTGGATAAAATTCCAGTCCTCTATCCCTAGTTCAGGCAAATGGTAGCCTAGAGGTTGATTTGATGGGGAGGGACCTGGAAACATCGAAGGAAGCTGGGCCCCAGTGTTTTCAAGTTTGCTTTAAATCTTACTGTCATTGTACCTAGAAGTTATAGGCTAGTGATAAAAATCATAATGCCATTGACCACTTCACAAGAAAAGCAGCTCCCATTTACTGATGCTTTCTGCTTCTCTGGCAGAATGCTAATTGCTATAAATGCATTAGCTCATTCAATTCTCACAGAATCCCTTTGAGACACCCTGAAGATCTCTGTTTTACAGATAGGAAAACAGGCGCAGTGATGCGAAGTGGCTTGATCTGAGTGTGCCTGAATAGGAGATCTTCCCCTGTACTGTCTCTTCAAGGAGTTGGGGAAATCTTGTGTTTACCATTCCCTTCAGTGATATTTCTGGCAAAGTGCTGGCAATGAGCACAGCGGGCCACAAATCTAGGGTTTGTAGAGAGGTTTGGTCAAGGGTCAGTACTTTGGAATAAGTAGAGAGGACAAGGCATGTCTGGACCAGCTGCTGCTGACATTATTAGTGGAAGGAGACCAGAAATGCTTGATGGTAAAATACTGGGTAGTAGATTTGTGGTTAGGATGGCCTTGTAAGTGAAGGCTCTCAAAATAAAACCTTGCTGACAGTGATAATTGTGGTGTGAGATACATATTCTTCTCTTGCTTAATTATGGGATGTAGACTGCTCACTTTTTAAATGGCTACCTTTGCAGTTTAGAGATACCAGTCTGTTTCAGAATAGGATCATCCATGAACTACTGTACCATCCTATAAATTCTTTCTAGTTTCTTTGCTGCATAGTTTACTCTTCCTTTTTTTCATTATATCTTAGATAATGTTTTAAGACAATAACAGTTCTAATGCATTTATTCAATACTTTTATGAAGTGCCTACTGTGTACTAACTCTGTTCTGTGTCATGGGGATTCAGTGAACAAGACTGGGAAGGTACCTTTTCTTATCGAGCTTACGTTTTGGAGGAGGAGGACAGAAATAAACCAAGGAAATAAACAAGATAATTTCAGATAGTGGTAAGTGCTATGAAAAGTAGGAAACAGCCCAGTAATGTGATAGTGACACAGGCAGGGTTAACTAGAACAGGATAATAAGGAACATCCTCTTTGAGGAGGAGACAGCCAAGATGAGCCTGAAGGATAAGAAGTCATGCTCCATTTGGCTTTTATAATCTCCATATTGTAGGACATAAATGTATTATTCAAGGATATGAATAACTCATTGAAGCAGCGAGGCATATTTTTATTATGTTGTTAAAACTGCTGCTACAAAGGTAGTTCATTTTAAAAAAATTTTCATACTTTTAAAGTTGAATTTCATGTTTTGCTCATATAGCCTTAGAAGGTATATTACATTATTTATACAAGTAATATAATCATGTTCCCCATATCACTGAGTGTAAGTTGTATTTAAAAGTACTTTGAAGTGTTTTAGCACAAATGGATTTATTGGAGCTGGTTGTGGTGGCGCACGCCTGTAATCCCAGCACTTGGGAGGCTGAGGCAGGAGTATTGGTGCGAGTTCGAGACCAGCCTGGGCTACAAAAGTGAGCTCAAGGCCAGCTTGAACTGCATAGTGAGACCCTGTCTCAAAAAGACAAAAAAAAAAAAAAAAAAAAAAAAGAAGGATTTATTTGGATTTCTTTCATATGCTTCTGCATATTTTGGTTATTATAATATAGGTTAAAATCTAGACTAAAAATGATGATGTGATAAACTATTTTGCTGTTTTTTTTTCCTCCCTGTGCACTTGTTTTTTTAGTGCTAGGGAGTAAACCTTGGGCCCATGCAAATGTTAGCCAAGCACTGTGTCTCTGATCTTTCATTCAAAAAATAAATATGAGCTTATAAAATCATGGCTTTCATGCTCGAAATAACCATGTCTTTGAAATTAAACTCTCACTTTGCATAAATTGAATAGTATAGAAATTACAGTTGCTGGAAAATTAGGAAGTTTTGTTACTGATACAACTATCAGTTTGTCAGAATTAGCAATATATTTTCATAATCTAGTCATAATTTTGAATTTGCTTTGTTCTTGTTTTTAGTTGTACTATAATGTGCTACTGACACTTCAGTGCCCTAAATTTTTATTTTTTTAAATTTTATTTTTATTTTTTCTTGTTTCAGAACCTTTGTTTTATTCACTCATTTTTATGGCCGGCTCAGCCCACCCCTAAGGCAGGGCTGGCACAGCATATGGTGCCGGGGATTGAACTGAGGTCCCTGAAGCTGCCCAAGCTTTCCCAAGCAGGTGCTTTAGACCGCTGAGCCATCCCGCCAGACCCAGTGCCCTAAATTTTTAGATATTGTGAGGCTCAGTACAGTATCTTATCCCATTTTCATGTTTGCATATCCCACAGCATGAATTCAATTTCCCTTCTTCCTCTTTTTTGTCGAGTAATTAATTATTCTAAAAGAAGTGCTTATCCCAGCACTTGGGAAGCTGAGGCAGGAGGATTGGTGCGAGTTCGAGACCAGCCTGGGCTACAAAAGTGAGCTGAAGGTCAGCCTCAACTGCATAGCAAGACCCTGTCTCAAAAAGACAAAATAAATAAATAAATAAATAAAAATAAAAGAAGTGCTTATTGAACTTCCTCTTTCTACAGTTTACCAGTTCCCTCCTGGTTACGATTTTAGTAGTGGTTATTGTTATTTTCCCTTGCTTATATAAAAGAAACATTACCACATATGTTGCTATGTAAACAGACAATAAATATAGGGGCTGGGGATATAACTCAGCAGTATAAGTGCCTACCTGGTAAGCGTAAAATCCTGAGTTTAATCCCTGATACCACTAAATACATACATACATACATACATACATACATACACAGCAGTTGCTAAGGAATGATAATAGTAGCTGATTCTTCTGATTACCTGGGATTTTCATAACCGCCATCACAGTTTCCCAGAAACTGAAATTACTGCACTGTTATTTTATGTAGTTTGTGGATGGTTCCAGTTTTCACTAGTAAAGAATTAATCTAGGCTGGGTGTGGTGTTGCACACCTGTAATCCCAGCACTTGGTGGTGCATGCCCCAGCACTTGGGAGGCTGAGGCAGGAGGATTAGTGCAAGTTCAAGACCAGCCTGGGCTACAAAAGTGAGCTCAAGGTCAGTTTGTAATAGGGAACTTTTTTTTTTTTCTTTTATGGCCTGGCTCAGCCTGCCTTGGAGGTGGGAATGGTGCAGCATGTGGTGTTAGGGATCAAACTTCAGTTCCTGTAGTTGCCTGAGCTTGCCTAAGCAAGTGCTTTAGACTGCTGAGCCATTTCACCTAGCCTTAAGGTCAGTCTGAACTGCAGAGTGAGACACTGTCTCAAAAAGACAAAAAAAAAAAAAAAAAAAATTAATCCAAGGGCCAATTTTCTGTTTTTTACTTCTGACTGAATTGGCTGGTATCCCCAGAGGTGTCTCTTTCTCTCTCTCTCTCCCTCTCTCTCTGTATATATATATATGTGTGTGTGTGTGTGTGTGTGTGTGTGTGTGTGTAGCCTCAGCTGGCCTTGAATTTGTGAGTATGCTCCTGGATCAGAGACCACTTCACTCAGCAAAATTATATTCATAAAATATGCAAGGGAGATAGCCTGGCAAATGAGAGGACCCAGGTTGGATCCCTAGTACCGTGTGCTGTGTGGACCTTGGAATCCATTGAAACCAGGTATGGTAGTGCACGCCTGTTATGCTAGCACTGGGAAGGCCAAAACTGGAGGATTGCTACAAGTCTGAGCTGTGTATCGCGATTTATTTATTTATTTCAAATAAATAAAAGGATTAAAAAATATATATACAAGTAATAGCTTTTAGGCTTAGAAAAGTGATTTTAAAAATTAAGTTATTTAAATAACCCCTATTATGCTATAAAAGTATTTTTTTGGTTGGTTTTTGGTTCTCAGCATTGAACCTAGGGCCTTTACATTGAGAGATATGTCCAACCGTTTAAATTTTTTTTCTTTTAAAGAGCCTTTCTAGTTCCCTTTAAACATTTTTTTTTTTTAAAGCAGAATCTCATTAAGGTGCTCAGTTGCCTGGGCAAAACTAAAATTTGCTATTCTACCTCAGCCTCACAAAAGTGCTGAGATTATAGGCATTTGCCACCATACCTGGTTGTTTTCTTTCTTTTCTTTTTTTTCTAATTATGACAAGCTCAGCCTACCCTGGGAGTGGGGCTGTCACAGGCTGTGGTGCCGGGGATAGAACCTCAGTCCCTGTGGTTGCTGAAGCATGCCTAAGCAAATGCTTTAGACTGCTGAGCTATGTATGTATGTATGTATGTATGTATGTATGTATGTATGTATGTTATGGCCCACTCAGCCTGGGGCTGGGGCTGGTGCAACATGTAGTGCCAAGGATCGAACCACGGTCACTGAAGTTGCCTAAGCTTGCCTAAGCAGGCGCTTTAGACTGCTGAGCCATGTCGCTGGCCCCTGCTGAGTTATTTTGCTGGCCCTGAAGTTTAAGCTTCTTTAAAGTTTATGTTTCTTAAAAATAAATAAATAAATAAAGTTTAAGTTTCTGTCAAAGTTTTATTGGGTTCTTAGTATCCTCTAAACTATATTTAAAGACTGATGTACTATAAAAATTTAATATGTGAAAGCAAGTCTTAAGTGAATGGGATCTTTTTTTAAAAAAATTTATTTATATATATATTTTTGTCTTTTTGAGACAGGGTCTCGCTATGCAGTTCAGTCTGGCCTCAAACTCACTTTTGTAGCTCAGGCAGGTCTCAAACTCACACCGATCCTCCTGCCTCAGCCTCCCAAGTGCTAGGATTACAGGTGTGTGCCACCACGCCTGGTCCAAGTGAGTGGGATCTTGAGGTGCTTTTATAACCTAGAATTAGCTCCTGAATGATGGAATGTTTGAGGGAAGGCCAGTTCTAGGGCTTTTGAATTCTAGGAATAGTTCATACTCTACAAAATTTTGCAAGATAATTATTTTTCTCTGCACATTAAAAATAACATTTTCTTTCTTCTAGAATGACTGTGGGAGGATGGAGGAGTATAAAGAATTCTGTGAAAAAACTCTTGCCAGAATCCAAGAAGCATCGCTACCCACAGAGAGCTTTCTACCTGCTCAGGTTGAAAGTATCTCATTGATACGCTTCCATGGAGTGGCTGTGCTTTCTCCACTGGTAAACTTTGTTCAAATAATTTTTTTTCTGTAGTGAACCATGAAAGTAGCTCACAGAAAAAATAAAGGGAAGGATTATAAGCATTTAAAAGATGCCTAATGTTTATTCATAGTTAGAGAGATATAAATAAGTTACAAGATGCCCCTTAAATGCACTTTTGGTAAGAAAATCCATTTACAGGTGAAATGAGAGCAATAAATACATCAGGCCAGTGATACAGCTCAGTGGCCTAAGTGCCTGCCTGGCAAGTGTAAGGTCCTGAGTTGAATTCCTGGTACCAAAAACAAGATGTACCACGTACACAAGATCCTAATAAATTCAATCAGTGTAAGCGATATAAGCCATAACATAAGCTAAGACAGATAATATCAGTAAGTATGAAAACAGTGATGGGGAACCAGAGGAGGTAAGGGGAGAGGGAGAAAAAGGAAAGGGGGTTAGGAAAAAAAAAAAGAAAAAACTTATGTATGTACAACCACTCCCCAAGATAACTGTAAACTGCATAAATTGCAAACGTGTCTTATGAGTTCAAGGCCAGCCTGGGCTGCATGGTGCACTGAAGGCCAGTCTAAACTCCCTAGTAAGACCTTCTCTGAAAATTTTTTGTTTTGTTTTGATGTGACAAGCGTTAAAAGATCAGTATTTTCTATTGACTTATTTTTGTGTTTTTGAGACAGGGTCTCACTATGCAGTTCAGGGTGGCCTTGAGCTCACTTTTGTAGCCCAGGCTGGTCTCGAACTTGCAGTGATCCTCTTGCCTCAGCCTTCCAAGTGCTGATATTACAGACTCTGTTGACTTTTTGTAATAAATATTTTGCTAAAACACTTATGCTAAAATATTTTAAACATAAAAATGTTTAAAGTATAATACCCTGAATACTCATATCTCATTTTTTTTCTTTTTTTAAAACTTTATATATTTATGTTATGGCTGGCTCTGCCTGCCTTGGAGGTGAGCCTGGTGTAGCATGTGGTGCTGGGGATCGAACTGCAGTTCCTATGCTTGCCTAAGCTCACCTAAGCAGGTGCTGACCACCCATATCTCTCCCATTTATTTTCTATTTTTCTTTGTATTTAGTGCAGGGTCTGGAGGGTCTCACAATGCAAATCTGACTTGAAGTGATTCTCCTGTTTTTAGCTTCACAAGTTCTAGGATTATAGGAGTGTGCCACCATGCCCTGTCTCTGTCACTATATCTTAGTATGCCTGGGGGCAGGGCTGGCACAGCAGGTCAGAGATCAAACCTCCTATTCTTGTGTCTGCCTAAGCAGACACCTGAAGCTGCTGAGATATCTGGCTGGACCTTCTTCCATTTTTATTTATTTATTTATTTATTTATTTATTTATTTATTTACTGTGGAACCAGGGTTCAAACTTGTGACCTTGCACTTGCCAGGCAGGCACTTGTGCCATGTCGCTATCTCCCCAGACCCTCCTTCTTCCATTTAAGTGCAGTGATTCTTAAACATTTTTGTTATCTTTCCTTCATTGTGTTTGTGATTTTATTTGTGTGTGAATGCATGCGCTCAAAAAGTTGCCTAATGATTTAAAAATTGAAGACTTTTACAACATTGAGTTTTTAGAGACTAGACTACTTGTCTTTTAGAATGCCTTACATTTTGGATTTCTCAACCCCTTCCTCAGTGATTTTTAACTTGTTAACACCTACACACTGGAAGTTAAGTGTGCAAATTTGCTTGGAGTTAAGTAAATATTTTTATAAGAACTCCGAGCCAGATGTGGTGGTGCACACCTGTTATCACAGCACTTGGGAGGCTGAGCCAGGAGAATCAGTGCAAGTTTGAGATCATCCTGTTCTCAAGGCCAGCCTGAACAGCATAGGGAGACCCTGTCTCAAAAAGACAAAAAAAACAAAAACAAACAAACAAAAAAACTCTGGAGATGACGCTATGTACATCATATGTTAATCAGAAGTTATGTAGGTTTAGTTGTCACTCTACTGGTGATGTTTAGTTTGAACATTTGCTTGCCGTGATGATTACCATTTGGTCATTTGGTCTTTAAAAAGCTTAACTGCTTGTTTATTTATTTTGTCTTGCAGTGTAGTCCAGGCTGGTCTTGAACTCATGGCAATCCTCTTATTTCAGTCTTCCAAATGCTGGAGTTACAGGCATGTGCCACCATGCCCAGCATTATAATGATTCTTGAGCTTGCAAATAAGAGAAAATTTTATTTATTTGTTTAGTTATTTTAAATTTATGTATTTGGCACAGGGTCTTCCTATGCAACTCGAACTCGTAGAGATCCTCCTCTTTTCAGCCTCCCCAGGGCTGGGATTACAGGTGTGCACCACCATGCCCGGAAAATTTTATTTGTCTATTTTTTATTAGTACATTTTTGTGACACATGATGAAAGCATTCCTTGGGAGAGGAGAAAAAAAATTATTTGTTTATTTTTTAAAGAATTTTTTATTTTATTTATTTATTTTTTTCTTGTTTCAGAACCTTTGTTTATTTATTCACTCAACTCATTTTTATGGCCGACTCAGCCCGCCCCGAGGGCAGAGCTGGCCCAGCATGTGGAGCTGGGGATCGAACCACGGTCCCTGAAGCTGTCTAAGCTTTCCCAAGCAGGCACTTTAGACCACTGAGCCATCCCACCGGGCCCCGGGAGGAGAAAAAAATTTAAAACAATATCTTTATCAGCTATTTGATGATTATTGTTGTCTTTTTTTTTTTTTTTTTTTTGTCTTTTTGAGACAGGGTCTCGCTATGCAGTTGAGGCTGGCCTTGAACTCACTTTTGTAGCCCAGGCTGGTCTCGAATGCACACCAATCCTCCTGCCTCAGCCTCTCGAGTGCTGGGATTACAGGCGTGAGCCACCACACCTGGCTGATTATTATTGTCTTATTGTACAGTGTCTATGACCCCTTTATTTACTCATTTATGAACAAATTCTTAGCTCTGTTAATTTATTCCATGCTTTTATATTGTATTTGATAGATAAATATTGCAGCTTTGAAATAATTTTTATGATGCTTGTACTAATTTCTATTCAAAACTTTCTGATTTTATATTTTTATCATTGAAAAATTATATACTTTTATATTTTGCAGCTTAATGCTGAAAAAAGAAAGGAAATACAACAAGAAAAACAGAAGGCACTTGATATAGACATAAAAAAACAGGTTAATAGGAAGAAAGCTTTACTGATTCGTGTCCAGGAAATTCTTGAAAATGTCCAGGTAGGTAATTCAAACTTTTTACATTTTAGCTAAGAAATCACAATGTAAGCAAATATTGGTGATCCTTTTTCAGAAATAACTGGTTACTAATATGCTTTACAATTATTTGAGAAGCTTTATAATTTTGTGATGTTCTATTTCAGTTACTCCAGGGAGAATTTAATTGCTTACCAGTAGTGATGCGTAGCATTTGAGTCAAAGGATGCTTAGATAGACGATGAATGTACTAAACATAACAGCTTATTGTCTCTGTCTCATGACTCTAAAAACATTGAATTCTAACTGATAAAGAATTGGCCATTGTAGCTTCTGAGCTAATCAGATAATTGACTAAAGAATATTTTTTTTCTGCTAATGTAAATAACTGCCCAATGTTTTGATGAAAATTCTGATTTTAGACACAAAAAATGCAGTGCAGATTAAGGAAATAGAATTACCTAGATGTATTCTACATCCAACCTGAAAGCATTAAATAACACATCTGCATCTGTTGCAATTAAAGAGCCTCGAAGTATTTTTTGTTTCTACTTTCATTTCTTATAGATAGCATAGAGTATGAGTAGTAGGTTGTAATTTCCAGATTATAATTACTGTCCATAACAAACTTAAGACTGTATTGCATAGCACTAACTTAACAAGAATAAGTGTTTTTTTTTTTTTTTTTTTTGTGAGACTGGGGTTCAAACTCACAACCTTGCACTTGCCAGGCAGGTACTTGTACCATGGAGCCATCTCCCCAGCCCAAGAATAGTTGGGTTTTTGACTTAACTGGATAATTCTCATTATTGGAATAAAAATGGCATATTGTTTTTTTGTCCATAGAGGAAGATGTCAAATATACTACTAATGAAGTTATTTTTGAGTTCTAAAACTTGCTTATTATAAGAACATATACATTATTAAGCTATAATAAATGAATTATTCTGGTAGAGAAATTTTATATAATACAAATGAGCTTCCAAGGTCTGTTTCTTAAGTAAAATCTATGATTTTATGGTAGATTTTTTATTTATGTAGTTTGTCTAACCGAAGGCTTAGTTGGATGACATACAAAAAAATACATAGCCACCAAATATCACAAATGTGGGGGCCAGCAAGATAGCTCAGTGGTCTAAAGTGCCTGCTTAGGCAACCACAGCGATTGCGCTTCGAATCCCAGCGCCACATGCTGCACTAGCCCACTCCCAGAGCAGGCTGAGCCAGCCATAATATAAATAAGTAAGCAAGTAAGTAAGTAAATAAATAAATAAGCTTAGACAAATATCAGAAATGTGAAATGTGAAAAATTTATATACATAAAAATCTGTTTTGTATAAAACTATGAACATGTTCATGGATTTGGTAGCTATACTCCTGTTTTGGTTTATTTTGACCTCGAGGTAGTGACCTAGTATACCTCATTATACTATTTATTGTTTAGTACCTGGAGACTGTTGTGACTGTTGTGTGTGTTGGGATTTGCAAGGTAAAATGAGAATACCATACGGTGTAAGAGAAAAACAGGCACACACAAAACAACCTCACAATCTTTTAATATCGAAAATGTGGAGGTTTTTGATAACTACAGTGATTTCTTTCATTTCAGTATGTGCTTATATAGTTTTGTTTATTTTTTAATTTAATTTAATTTTTTTCTTGTTTCAGAACTTTTTTAAAAAACATTTTATTTATTTATTTATTTATGTTTAAGAATTTTTAAAATTTTATTTATTTTTTTTCTTGTTTCAGAACCTTTGTTTGTTTATTCACTCATTTTTATGACCGGCTCAGCGTGCCCTGAGGGCAGGGCTGGTGCAGCATGTGGTGCTAGGGATTGAACCGCAGTCCCTGAAGCTGCCCAAGCTTTCTCAAGCAGGCGCTTTAAACCACTGAGCCATCCTACCAGGCCCCTGTTTCAGAACTTTTGTTTGTTTGTTTATTTATTTTTATGGCCGGCTCAGCCTGCCCTGAGGGCAGGGCTGGCACAACATGTGGTGCCCAGGATCAAACCTTCCTGCAGCCGCCTAAGCTTTCCTAAGCAGGCACTTTAGACCACTGAGCCATCCTGCTGGGCCCCCTGTACTTTTCAGAACCCTTGTTTGTTTATTCACTCATTTTTATGGCCGGCTCAGCCCACCCCAGGGCAGGGCTGGCACAGCATTTGGTGCCGGGGATCGAACCGCAGTCCCTGAAGCCGCCCAAGCTTTCCCAAGCAGGCGCTATAGACCACTGAGCCATCCCGCCGGGCCCCGCCCCCTGTACTTTTAAATAATTATTCTAGCTCATTTCTCTTTTGCAGAGTGAAATATTTATGTATGTATGTATGTATGTATGTATGTATGTATGTATATACGTATGTTTTTTTGAGACAGGGCCTCCCTACACAGCTCAGGCTGGCCTTGAACTCACTTTTGTAGCCCAGGCTGGTCTTGAACTCACACTGATCCTCAGCCTCCTAAGTGCTGGGATTATAGGTGTATACCACTACACCCAGCTATACAAAGTTGAAATATTTAAATACAAAATTAATTTTATTTTTTCAGTGAGATGCCTATAGCATATATCTATTTTCTTTTTTCAACATGCATTCATAAGTTCGTGTTTTAACTTATCGCTAGTTAATCTTTGAATTTTGTTTCATGAATTGTTTTTAATTTGAAATTTTTCTAGTTTTTAAGCAATTTAAGTTAAACGGATGACCTGTTGTTTATTATAAATTTGCCTAACTTATGGAGTTAATGTTTTATTTAGAGAAACCTTGGGGTAAACTCTTGAGGTGCAAGAGTCATATTACCAGGGCCGGCCTGTTAGCTCAATGGACTAAAGCACCTGCTTAGGCAGAGCACAGTAGCTGGGGTTCAATCCCCAGCGTGCCATGCTAGCCCATCCCCTACACACAGTGGCATGTGCTTGTGATCTCAGCACTTAGGAGGTTGAAAACAGGAGAATGACTACAAGTCCAGTCTACATAGTAGGACCCTGTAGACCCTGTAGATCCTGCCCTAAATACAAAAGAAAAAAGAGTCATGTTACTGAATTTTCATTGGCTTATTCAGTGTCCTAAACAAGGTTTTTTTTTTTCTTACAGCAAGAATCATTTATATAAGACACTTAATTACTTGGCATTTATCACACGTATCTTCAAATGATAAGTGTTATAGAAGGAATAGTGTCTTAGTTACTTTTTAGTTGTTGCTAGGACAAATACCCCACACTCAAAATGAAGGAAGGAAAGGTTTATTTAGCTCACAGTTTGTGGAGGTTTTAGTCCATATTCACGTGGCCCAAGGCTGAGTGGAACAGGGCAGAGAGCATCCAGTTCATGGCGGCAGAACAGCAACAAAACAGTGACTGAGGCAGCCAACCAAACAGGGCAGCAGAGCAACAACATGAGTCTATCTCTCTGTCTCTCTTTATATTACATTCAGGCTCTCCGCCTCAGCCTGTCCACCTTAGGCCACACCTATAATCCTAAGAGTACTTAGACCCGTAATCCCATCAGTACTAAAACACATAATCCCAGGGATCATGAATCAAGTTTCAAACTCTAGAAGTCCCTGCCACATGATTGCATGACATATAGCCAGAAGAAAGCTAAGAGAAGCTAGGTGTGGTGGCGCACGCCTGCAATCCCAGTACTTGGGAGACTGAGGCAGGAGGATCAGTGCGAGTTTGAGACCAGCCTGGGCTACAAAAGTTGAGTTCAAGGCCAGGCTGAATTGCATAGCGAGACCCTGTCTCAAAAAGATAAAAAAAAAAAAAAAAAAAAAAAAAGTTAAGAGAAATGCTTATATTTTGAGATTAAATTGTGCATGGAGTGTGTGTGTGTGTGTGTGTGTGTGTGTGTGTGTGTGTGTTTACATGTTATCAAATAGTATAATTTTCTTTATTTTTTTTTGTGGTACTGGGGTTCAAACTCATGACCTTGCATTTGACAGGCAGGCCCTTGTGCCACAAAGCTATCTCCCCGGCCCCCATAATTTTCTTTTAATAAATAGGCTAGATTTTTTTTATTAGTAGTTTGATTTCCATGTGATATAGGATACCATAGAAACTATCTTTGTTTTTGTTTGTGTTTACAGTGTCAGAATTTGGAATCTTCAGTTTGTTTTGTTTTATAAAACAAGTCAAAAAGGTTAATTTGTGCAGTGAAGAAATATTAATTTTTAATATCTTTTATAGGTCAGAAAAGCATATAAAGCCAGTGATTTTGATCAGTGGGAGATCGAAACAGTTTATTCTGATTCAGAAGGCAGAAACTTGAATGTTCCTGCTACATTTCCAAATAGCTTTCCAAGCCCTATTGAACATTCTTCTTTAGTAGAGTCTGAAAACACGACTGGACCTTTGTCCATAGATAATAAGGACCAACGTATACCTAATGGGATAGAGTTAGCTAGCGATATGCAAGAATTCAACTCTCCAAAGCAGTGTGATAATTCAAATAGTAGTCACACTGAAACTGAAACATCTCCAAAGATTTCCTCAGCAACATCACAAGGGACTTTGTTTTCTGATGGAATGGTCTCAATGACTGAAGAACAAGATCGACCAGTTTTGGCAGAAGTCACTCCAGACCCCTATATAATGAGTCTTCAGAACCTCATGAGAAAGTCAAAGGAACATATAGAAAGAGAACAGTCTAGATGCAGTCTGAAAAACAGTGCAAAAAGGTTTGTCAACAACAGTCACCCAGACAAAGAAAATGATGCTGCTAAAGTGAGTGAGTGTATGCTGGAAAAAGCCCCATTGATAGGCAAACCCTGTGGCTCAGTGATTCCTGACAAACCAAGCCTTAATAAATCAAATGTTCTTCTCCAAGGTGCAACCTGTCAAGCAGGCAACACAAATACATCCATTTTAGGTAGGTTTTCTAAAGTAGATATTCCTAGAGAAACTGGCCATCCCACTGTTCTGGATTCTGAGGCTGATTTTAAAGTTAATCCCAATTTTAGCACTGAAAATAATGTGATCAAAAGTCTTACAGCTTCATATGCCAAATTACCTAGTCCTGAACCAAGTGTGAGCCCTAAGATGCATCGAAGGCGTTCCAGGCCAGCATCAGTATGTCATATACTTATAAATAACTCAATAAATGCCTGTGAGTTAAGCCCTAAAGGAAGAGAACAAATAGCAAACATAATTCTTCCAAATACTGTTGAAGAAACAAGTGCATCTGAAACTGTGCCAGAGTTACTAGTTGATTTAGCAGGAGTTTGTTCAAGCAAGGCTTCTGTCAGCGAAAATGCTGCTGAAGTCATAGAGGATATGGCTGTAGATAAATCAAATCAAGTGTATCAATCTTTGGGAAATCAGTTAGAAAACAAAGTAGCATGTGGCCTTGCTGCTGTGGAAAGTCAATTAGTATCTGATGCCAGAGGAGCACAGGAAATCAATATTTCTTGCATTCCAGGACCCAAATTGCATGAGCCATATGCTACCACTGGTCAGTGTATAGCAGGTCAAAATTTGGGCACTGTGAATGGATTTAAATCAGTCAGTATGTTAGAGAAAAACTCCTGTAATTCACAAGTGGAACTGAATAAGTCTTACAATGTAAAACATCCATCTCCTTTACTGATGCAAAACCAGAACACCAGGCAGCAGTCAGATGCACGGATGGTGTCCTGCAGAAATGAGCAGCTTTTGGATAACAGCTTTGAAAAAGTTAAGCGGAGACTTGATCTAGAGGTGGATGGTTTGCAGAAGGAAAACTATTCTTATGTCGTAAATGCTGGAATAGCTGAAGAGGAGAGGCAGCATTTGCCAGAGAAAAGATACCCTAAGGGATCTTTCTATATTCATAAGAGTAAAATACTAGAAACCAGCACCAAAGGTAAGGAAACTTTGAAATATTTCATACCTCCCAAGAACGTAGACTTTTCTTTTAATATATTGGCTTGTTTGTTTGTTTTGCTACAGGGTCTCTCTAATAGTTCAGGTTGGACTTTAGTTCATTATGTAGCCCAGGCTGTCCTCAAACTTGTAGCAATCCTTCTGCTTTGGTTTCTTGTTGATTTATTTTCCTGGCCGGCTAAGCCTGCCCTGAGGGCAGGGCCAGCACAGCATGTGGTGCTGGGGATCGAACTGCGGTCCCTGCAGCTGACTGCAGGTGCTCCAGACCACTGAACCATCCTGCCAGGCCCCTCTGCTTTGGTTTCTTGAGTGCTGGGATTTCAGGCATGTGCCACTACTCCTGGCTTGTTTTATTTAATATGTTTAAGATTTTGTAGGGGCCCGGCGGGATGGCTTACTAGTCTGGAGCGCCTGCTTGGGAAAGCTTGGGCGGCTTTGGGGACTGCGGTTCGATCCCTGGCGCCACATGCTGCGCCAGCCCTGCCCTCAGGGAGGGCTGAGCTAGCCATAGAAGTGAGTGAATGGGCAAATAAAGGTTCTGAAACAAGAAAAAAATAAATAAAAATTAAAATTAAAAAAAAAAAGATTTTGTAAAAAAAGATGGCCTTCATCTGTTCATAAGGGCACTTAATTTCATTTATCTTACTAGAAAATATATAATTAGCCATAATTGCCATTTTTTAGGCTTTGAGAATGAGTTGGGTTTTTTGCTGTTGTTTTGTTTGTCTTTGTTGAGATAGGGTCTCACTATGCAGTTTAAGCGGGCCTTGAGCTTACTTTGTAGCCCAGTCTAATCTCTAACTCACAACAATCCTCCTGCTTCAGCCTCCTGAATGCCTCCCTACCCAGTTTAAGAATTTTTTTACAATAAAGTTCACAGTGCACTTGGAATTAAAGGAAATATTAATGACTAGAAGAAATAATTTTTCTGGGGCCCAGCGGGATGGCTCAGTGGTCTAAAGCGCCTGCTTGGGAAAGCTTGGGCAGCTTCAGGGACCTCGGTTCGATCCCCGGCACCACATGTTGCACCAGCCCTGCCCTCGGGGCGGGCTGAGCTGGCCATAAAAATGAGTGAACAAACAGATTCTGAAACAAGAAAAAAATAAATAAATTAAGAAAAATAATTTTTCTGTGAAACATCATGGTTTTAATTCACTGTATGGCTATGGTATCTTCCTTTGGGTATGGTTTCTAATGCTTTTGCTGCTGTATCTTTTCATTTGAAATCAGATCTTTATATATAGTTGCCCCTCATAGTGATATTCTGTAGCAAATGTTCCAGTCGCCAAGATTCTCACAGAATCAATGGCAGTTTCCAGCCCTTTGCCTCCTCCTGGGTTGTGCTGCTGCCAGCTCTAGAGCTGTACTCCAACACTGTTCCCAAACCTGACCAAGGCCAACACTCCGCAACAGTCTCTGAACAGTTGGCGGGTGGCACCTCTGTACGTAGGGCTCACAGGTAACCCAAGAGGCCTGTAACACTAAGCTGCTCGCATTTTCTGCCACTCTGCAACCAGACTTCAGGTGGGATGCTCTTCTCATCTCCAGTATTCTGCATTATGCCCAACATCCAGCTTTTCAGGTTTCTGGACTCCTCGTAGTGACTCCAGACAAAGGATGGTGTTTTCCTCAAAGCCCAGAATCATGCAGTGATGGCGCATCATGATCGCTGTAGTGATTCTTTTTTTTTTTTTTTCAGTACTTGGGTTTGAACTCAGGACCCTGTGCTTGCCAGGCAAGCACTTACTCCACTGAACTATCTTCCCAACCCAAGAATGATTCTCTGTGAAGAAATACTTACTGTGTCTGCGTAATAGTTGGTATTTCAGCATTTCAGTATTTCCACACTGTTTTGTTAGTTTCTATAGTTACAATGATTTCTTTTACTTTGTTTAGTTGATACCCAAAAGAATCTAGAATTTAATATAGTCTTTTTTGAAACCTTGAGCTGAGAAAGCTTTATACCATCAAAGTATCATTTACTTTAGAATCAAAATGAACCAAAATTGAGCCGGGCGTGGTGGCTCACGCCTGTAATCCCAGCACTCGGGAGGCTGAGGCAGGAGGATTGATGCGAGTTCGAGACCAGCCTGGGCTACAAAAGTGAGCTCAATGCCAGCCTCAACTGCATAGCGAGACCCTGTCTCAAAAAGACAAAAAAAAAAAAAAAAAAAGAACCAAAATTACAAGGTACAAAAGCAGAGATCCTGGAGAAGGACAAGGACCAAAATAATTAATAGTGGCACGGTGTGTTTGAGGATCACATTTTGAAGTTAATTAGATTCTGGGACTTTTGACCATATAGTCTCAGATGATTAGGTTGGATCATGATGGGATTGGGTCCACTGGATGAGTGGGGACAGGTAACAAGATGCATAAGAGGAATGGTGGATGACAGTGTGGTTCAAACTGGTGACCTGACTCTGTCTTGCTTGAACGATGTCAGATCCAGGAACACCTGGTCAGAAGCATTATTTATTTATTTATTTTTAGGGAAAGGTCTACAGGGTATTCAGGGTCTTGCTACTAGATCAGACTCATAGTGATCCACCTGTTTACAGCCTCCTGCGAGCTGGGATTACAGGCGCATGTCACAGAGCCCAGTCTCAATTGCTTTCTCAGCGTGTCCCAGCCCTTGCACCTGCTTGCAGGCACTTTAATCTACTGAACTATTTGGCCGGCCCCAGAAGCATAATTTAAATTGATAGTATTAAGTATCAGTAACATAAATAATATTTTCTAAATTGAGGGAGCTTATGTCTTTTCAGAAGGTGAGGAGATACTAGTAAGCAAGATGTTAGCTTTTGAAGAAATGCGGAAAAGACTAGAAGAACAGCATGCCCAGCAATTATCCCTGCTCATAGCTGAACAGGAAAGGGAACAGGAAAGGCTGCAAAAGGTAAGGGTTTAAAGGTAGAGGGATGGGCTTCTGAGTGAAAGTTACTCATATATGCCTATGGATTTGGACCATGTCTAAAATACTTGTAATTCTTGTGTATCTTAATGTGGTCCCACTGGCAGAGGTATAGGGGTAAGCAAGATTTTCACAAGGTCTCAAGGTTAAAGAATGCACTTGTATTAGACATCAGCAACAATAGCAGACAGCATGGAGCAGAGCAGAAAGGCCAAGTAAGAGCTGCCTGTCATTAGTGTGTGTGTGTGTGTGTGTGTGTATGTGTGTGTAATTTTTTTTTGGCACCAGGGATTGAGCTCAGAATGTTGGGCAGTTGAGCGTGCCACACAGGCTGCTGAGCATATCCCTGGCCCACTGTATAATGTTTATGCAAGTTACTATCTCATATTTACATTTTTTTTTTTTTTGGCAGAACCAGGGATCAAATTCAGTACCTTGCACTTGTCAGGCATGCACTCATATTCACATTCTTACATGGTACCTTGACCAGTACATATGTGCTTATTACGGTTACAAAACTGTATAACACTGTGTATCTGTACTAGACAAGTGGAGACTCCTCAAGTGTCCTGAGATGTCCCTGAGCTTTGAAGAAGTCTGTGTGGTTCCCCACACTCAATTTAAAGGGATCATTGGCTTTGAAACATTTATAGTATTTTTATTGTCAAAATGGGGTGTAATATTTAGATCTGTATTTAAGAGTGGTTATGTAATTTAAGAAGAGGATACTTATACTTTTTGTTAATTTGGAACATAAAGCATATGTATATTTTGTTGCTGTTTTTGAGACAGGGTCTTGCTATGTAATTCAGGCTGGTCTTTTTTTTTTTTGTATTTTAGGGAAGGATCTACAGGGTGTTCAGGGTCTTACTACTAGATTGGACTCATAGTGATGTGCCTGTTTATAGCCTCCCAAGAGCTGGGGTTACAGGCTCGCACCATGCCCAGTCTCAATTGCCTTCTCAGCATGCTCTGGGGACAGGGCCAGCACTACAAGCCCTGGGATTGAATTCAGGCTGGTCTTTACGTAGCCCAGGCCTCGAATGCACAACAACTCTCCTATGCCAGCCTCTTCAGTGCTAGATTACAGATGTGCACCACCACATCCATTCAAAACATATTTTTAAAAGGTTTCTTATACATGCTGAAATACATAATCTGCAAGAGCAGTGGCATAAAGGTACTTGTTTTAAAATTATTATGGTTATTATATATATATATATATTTTTTAAAGAATTTATTTTTTTTTCTTGTTTCAGAACTTTTGTTTGTTTGTTTGTTTGTTTGTTTGTTTATCTATTTTTATGGCCGACTCAGCCTGCCCTGAGGGCAGGGCTGGTGCAGCAGGTGGTGCCGGGGATCGAACTGCGGTCCCTGCAGTTGCCCAAACTTTCCTAAGCAGGTGCTTTAGACCACTGAGCCATCCCGCGCCGGGCCCTTTGGTTATTATGTGTATATGTATATACATATATATATATATATATGTATATACATATATATATTTTTGTGTGTGTGTGTGTGTGTGTGTGTGGAATCAGGGATTGAACTTGGGACCTTGCAGGTGCCAGGCAGACACTTGTGCCCCTGAGCTATCTCTCTGGCCCGGTTATTATATCATTTTAAAAATTTTTTGAGATAAGATCTCACTATTTGATTCAGGATGGCCTTGAATTCACTGTGAAACACAATTCTCCTTCCTCAGCCTCTCAAATGCTAAGGTTATGGACATGGGTCACTATGCCTGGCCTGTATCATTTTTTAAAGTCATGAAGTAAGTTGTCATAATATTGAGAGAAAAATTTGAAATAAATAATAACTTGCTGTTGATTCTGGCTAAGCCTAAAATTATACTGTTTGGGGATATAACCAAATAAGAGATCTAGCATGTTATAATGAATTGCTAATCTACAGGAAATAGAAGAACAGGAGAAAATGTTAAAAGAGGAGGAGGTGATTACAGCAGAAGCTTGTGAATTGAATATTAACAATACAGTAGATATAGAATGGAGAAAACTAAGTGACCCTGGTTTGTTGGAAACAATGCCGTCTCAAGTGGACTCATTCTGCTGTTCACATAGTTCTGGTAAATATGGAAAAGTCATTTTCATTTGAAAAAAAGGTTATCCTATGGTAAGATATTTTATTTAGCACATTTTAAAACTGTAACTTCCTTTTTAATTCCTTGCACATTGAGTCCTATATGCCAGTTGCTTAGTAACCAGGGAAATTGAAACTATATAGTGGATCAAAGGCCAGGGAATAGATGTTTCTGAGAACAGACTACCTCAACAAGGGGAATCTAGGAACAGCTCAGAGCCCCATCTGCTCATAGTGATCTGCCTGTTTACAGCCTCCCAAGAGCTGGGATAACAGGCTCGTACCATGCCCAGTCTCAATTGCCTTCTCAGCATGTCTTGGGGACAGGGCCAGCACTACAAGCCCTGGGATCAAACTCCGGCTGGTCTTTAACTCCCTATGTTAGCCCAGGCTGGCCTTGAATATACAACTCTCCCTTGGTTATCTCCTCAGTGATCTTTATTTACCTCTAATTCCACAGTCCTTGTTACAGCTTATTTTTCCAGCATCTTGAGATGCTGTTTGTGTTGAAGAGATCAATCTGTATGAGCCTAATATCCATAAATGTTGTAAGGCTGCATGTGGATCTGTTTCAGAGGCAGGTATTCTGAATGAGTATCGCAAATGTTTATTTGGATATTTTTCATGTTCTGATTATATGGCATAAAGCATAGTATTATCTGTATGTTTCACTAGGTTTCACAAATTCTGGCCTACAGTATAGCTGTGGTTCTGCAAATGAAGTACCTTTCTACCTCTGGGCATCCCCAACTAGTGGTATGACCAAACTCTTAGTACCCAAGTCTTTTGGAAGGGACCAACCTAGATGGTCACAGGTGAGCAAATATGATATGTCATCCATTTAAATATCAATCTATCTTTTAAAGAGCTACGTTATTTTGGGCTATCTAAATGAGCATCACAGTTTTTGAGCATACATCGTATAGCTTTTAGCTACAGATGAGAGTGCACAGAAAAATATATACTGAGAAATTCAGTTCATTGTACTAGATTAAAAAAACAATGGAGGACTGGGAATGCAGCTCATGTGGAGGGCTTGCCCTGTATGTGTGAGGCCATAGATTCAGTCCCCAGGACTGGGAGAGCAGAAAAGTATCGATTATGATGTTCAGATTCTTAAAACATTGTGTCTATGTCTTATTCTTCTTAGGTTTTTAATTCAGAAGTGCAAGCAAAATTTAATAAAGTAACTGCCATGGCAAAGGGATTCCTTACTCGTAGGCTTATGCAGACAGATAAGCTGAAGCAGCTTCGACAAACTGTAAAAGTAAGATAATTTTAAACCTTTCCTATTTCAACCTTTTGTATTTCACTTTTCCCTTAGTTTCTGTCAGTCTTGTGACAGCTGAGCTGACATTAATTCAGAAATTAGATTAAAGTTTTTGTAGTCATTGTAATATAGGTATTATTTTGTAATTATTACTCTTTTGGGGGGGGCAGCCTATCTTAAAAAAATACAAATTTCTTTTTTTTGTGTGTGGGACCAGGGTTCGAACTCACGACCTTGCACTTGCCCAGAAGTCACTTGTGCCTCGGAGCTATCTCCCCAGCCCCTAAAAAATACAAATTTCATTAATGGTTTTGGTCAAGAAGGAGAGCACAGTAATAAAGAAAATAGAGGGCTGACAAGATAGCTCAGTGGACTGAAGAGCCTACTTAAGCAGATGCAGGGACCAGGGTTCAATCTCCAGCATGCCCATGCCTGCCGCCCCCCTTGCTCCCAGGGTGCACTGAGATAGCAAATGAGACTGGGTGTGGTGGTGCCTACCTATAATCCCAGTGCTTGGGAGACTGAAAACAGCCGGATGACTATGAGTGTGATCTGTGTAACAAGATCCTATAGATCCTGTACTAAATACATTAAAGAAAAAAAAAAAAAAAAGACTTGTTTGTTAAGCTCCTACAATGACAGAATAATTAGCATTTAGGGGCCCAGCGGGATGGCTCAGTGGTCTAAAGCGCCTGCTTGGGAAAGCTTGGGTGGCTTCAGGGATCGCGGTTCGATCCCCGGCACCACATGCTGCGCCAGCCCTGCCCTCAGGGTGGGCTGAGCCGGCCATAAAAATGAATGACTGTCTGAAACAAGAAAAAAATAATAAAAATTAAAAAATTAAAAAAAAAAAAAAAGGAATAATTAGCATTTAAAATACTTTGAAGACTGAGTGTGGTGGTGCACGCCTGTAATCCCAGCACTTGGGAGGCTGAGACAGGAGGATTAGTGTGAGTTCGAGACTAGCCTGGGCTACAGAAGTGAGCTCAAGGCCAGCCTGAACTGCATAGCAAGACCTTGTCTCAAAAAGACAAAAAAAAAAAAAAACAACAAAAAACCTTGAGGACTTCTTTCCAGTTTTACTTATTGTTATAGAAAACAATTCTGAGGGGTGGAAGTTAAGCCATCTACTCTTTTTTTTTAAATCATTTATGTATTTGGCACAGGGTCTCACTATGCAGCTTGGACTCATAGTGATCCTTCTATTTTTGGCCTCCCCAGTGCTGGGACTACAGGACTGTACTACCACACCCAGACTCTGTTGGGGCTCATTGTGTCTCCCAGGGGCAGGGTCTGCCCCATGGACTGGAGGTGGAACCTGCACTTGCCAAAGCAGGTACTTTAATCTGCTGAGCTATCTCACCAGGCCCTGAGATGGACTCTTAATGGTAGGGTCTGGGGCTGAAATCTCTTCAAAGACATTGTATAGAGAAACCTAAATTAAACTTGGCCTCATACTAGGATGAGATTTTGCCCCTGTGAGGAATGAGCACAGGCTATAATTTCCCGTGATCCTTGTCTTTCCTTTCATCACCAAGGGCGTTTTTTTTTTTAGCATGAAGGACATTTTCAGGACTGGCTTTTTTGTGTGTGTGGTACCAGGGGTCGCACTACCAGACCTTGCACTTGTCAGGCAGGCACTTATGCTGCTGAGTTATCTCCCTGGCCCTAAGGGCCAGACATTTCTCAGCTTTAGCTGCTCTCTTTTCCCCACTTCCCTGCTCCTTCACCGTCCCATACAGGGGAGGCAAGCACTGGAAGCTTGGATTAGAGGCACCCCTTGGGAACCTAGCCACAGAGAAGTTTGGGGTGTATGATGAACTATCAGAACCACTTCATTAATTCATCTCTTAAGGATAAGGGTTACTGGTGACAACTTGCTGTCTCAATATAATTTGTCTCAAAAAGTACTGACTTAACTGGATTTTGGAGAAGGAAAAAGACTTTCATCTACCCCACTGCACAGTAAAAGAGGCAAGTTCTTTCCTATAGGTAGAAGCAAAATCTTAAAGCAGCGTACATAATTTTCAGTGATCAACATCTGCAGCCCCGAACTGCCTGCCTCCGTACCATCATCATAATCTGCTTCTGAATCTTCTATTCAGGCCCCAGCCATGTTGTATGGGCTGCTCTCAGATTGAGCACATGCTTTCTAATCTCCTGTGTGACTTGTCCTTCTACTATCAAGTAGGCAAATCCCTCAGTACAGATATAAATGTGGAGCTCTCCCCGATCCTTGTCTGTGTGCTTCCACCTCTTACTCTTCTCTACCATAACCACCTGAGTCTCCATCCTCAGACCTGGGTGCAAGGCCTGGCGTTCACACATTGCAGTGGACGTCTCTGCAATGCTGAGTCATCACTAGGCACAAATCTAAATTCAGCAGTAGATTTGACACCATCACCCCTGTCTTCGGCAGCAAGAGATTCTTTTTTTTCTCCAAATTAACATTTAACATAACATCTAGTTGTTCTCACAGATAGACATTTCAGTCCCTGGATACTGCATGTAAACTAATGATGGATTATTGCAATGAGAATCCTGTCCTAGGACCAGGCAACCCTCAGTTATGGAAAGGGTGTGGATGCAGAGGCCATTGCCTTTGTGGTACAGCTGGCATCTGGCTGCTGCCTCAGAGCCTCTCAGCTAGCCTGAGAAAGATCACTGAAGCAGGGAGCACAGAATCTTAGCCGTGGTGGGAGCAACTGGTACATAGGGACCCCAGCTACCTGCAGACTGTCACCCTCCTAATTTTTAAAATAATGTATTAGGTGGAGCAGTTTTATGTGTTTTCTCTTGAATATGAGTACAGTTTGACATATAATCACTGATAGTTTTATTTATGTTGTTAGTCACTTTGGCCTGGTTGAGAAAAAGAACAAAAGGAGACAGTGACTTTTTTTTTCTTTTTCTTTTTTTTGAGACACAGTTTTGCTATGCAGTTCAGGCTGAACTTTGTAACTCAGGCTAGCTTTTTTTTTTTTTTTTTTTT
>PVJA010011658.1:0-54112 GCA_004027025.1 Myocastor coypus | reverse complement strand
CTCTCTCTCTCTCCCTCCCTCCCTCTCTCCTCTCTCTCTCTCATCTCTCCTCTCTCCCTCTCTCTCCACCTCCACAGAGCTAGCGCAAACGGCCGTCACGCCTCTCCCAGGCCCCTGTAGTACCGAGGGAGTCTCCCTGCCATTACTCTTGCCTTCTACCAGCTGGCCTCCTTGGAGCAGCCAAGCATCATGTCATGTCACCAGGGCTGCCATCGAGCCTCGACAAGATGCGTGCTGCTCCCCTAGCTGCCCCAGGGCAGCGCAATGCAAAGGTGTGTCCAGCGGCTCCAAGCACGTGAGCTCTTGAGAGTCTCCCAACCTATTCCCCGTCGTAATTACAGAATTGGGGATGATGTGAACACACCCAGGCCTTGGCGATCATGAAGGTCATGATACAGTTAGCAGCATGGAGCTACGGCAAACGCGAAATACCTGACTGGACCTTGAATGCTCCCTTCTGTGAGGTCGATCTGAATGAACAAGTCACTTAACTAGTGAATGAGCCCAGCTGGCCTGCGAGTATCTGCAGAATAAGTAATTGACAAATTAAGAATTCCCAGAGGTCTCTGGACAAGTCCCTCAAGACTGTCAAAGGCCAATGGTATTATAATTAGTTATGGACTTTTTTATTCCTCTTCTTTCTTTCTTTTTTTTTTTTTTTTGATATAGGGTCTTGCTATGTAGTTCAGACTCATAGTGATCCTACTATCTCAGTCTCCCTAGTGCTGGTATTACATGGTGTGTGCCACCATGTCCAGTGCTGGGGCCGGCATGGCATACAGTACCAGGGATTGAACTAAGGACCTTGACCTTACCAGGCAGGCACTTATGCCACTGAGCTATCTCTCCAGCCCCAGCCCAACTTTTCTTGTTAGGTGTACAAAGCATAACAGACACCAAAAGGTTTGTTGAATTAATAAATGAACAAGGACCTACGTGGACTGATTCTGCAGAGAGAAGGCTCACGGTCTTCCCCAAACACTGACCTCACCTACTCACTGCCACCCAAATGATTTCCCAGATGGGAGTTAATTGACACCTCAGGAAAATGGATCATCATGGCTGCCCAAGAACATTCAAAATAGGAATTGTTGAAATTGCAAGGGTCCAGAAGCCAGAGTCGCTATCTATTTGATTAAGCACCCATCTTCTGCTTTATAGAGAACATGCCAAAGAAAAGAGGACATCTCGCTGTCAGCCCCCTCCTGCCAGGCGTCAGAGGCAGAGGGGACCAGCAGGGAGACTTGTTCTGTGAGGGTCCATGCACTGGGCATTTGGTTCCCACAGTGGCCATGAGGGAGGTGAGGGGACACAGGGAGGTGGGCCTGGTGAGATGTGCTGAGGTCAGCTCAGGATGGCACCCTTGAGAAGAAATTAGGAGTTCTTGTGTTAACCTTTGGTAGCTCTCGAGAGAGTTGTTTAAAAATAATAAAGTGTGTGGTGTGTCCCACCCAGTTCTCTCTGGCTTCCCTTGATCCTGCACGTGTTCCTGCCATCACCTGTGATGTGACACAGACTAGAGAACCCTCATCAGAGCTGAGACAGGGCCAGGGCCAGGGCCTGGGAACTCTAAAACTGAGCTAGAGAACTTTCTCTTCAGCAATAGCCTGCCTTGGCTTCTCCGCTATGTTAACAAAAAGCTGCGTCAGGCAGCTTTCTGGTGCTGGAACACATTTCTGAGACAATCAGCTGAAGAAGAACCTTTCTGTCTTCATTTGGGGAGTCTCAACCCTCAGTCAGGCAAATTCATGCTTTTGGGACAGCAGCAGGGCTGGCACTGTGGTGAAAGTGCCTGGCAGAGGAAGCAGCTCGCTCTGGAGCATGAAGCTCTGGGGCCCCAAGAGCACAGTCCCCTCCAAGAGCACATTTCCAGCGTCCTGGGAACCACCTCGGAAAGATTCCGTCCACCACTCAAAAGCATCAAGGTGAGAACCGAACATATGAGTGCCTTTAAGGACCTCTCCATATCCAAACTGGCGCGCCGTAACGCACGCACATCCCGCGCTTCCTGGCACCACAGCACTTCTCCTCTCCTCTGTCTTTTCTTCTTCTTCTTTTTTTTTTTTGTCTTTTCTTCTTGGTACGTCTGTGGAAGGCCGAATTCCTCCCTTGGGCTGCACGCTCCAAGAGAGAAGACCTCAGGTCATCGTCCCAGCTCCATCGTGCCCCAGGAAAGCACTCCTCCCAGGGCAGGGGTTCAAATAATGTCTGTGAAACAAAAGAATGGATGATGCCAGAAGCCCACCCACCTGTTTCCTTGCATGTGATCAGAGAAGAAAAATCAATCTTTATTTTATAAACAGCTAACAGTGAGAGGGGGAAAAAAAAAAAAAAACTAATGTGACGTTTACAAATCCCTAACCAAAATTACCATCTTCCTGGAAGGAAGAACAAACTATGACCAAATTAATGAAATGATAAATACATCCCAAGAAGGCTGGTTACACTGTGAATAATCACTGGCGAACTAGATTCTTGCCTTTAGGGTAATTTTAGAATTTAGGGCTTCACTAGTCGAGCAGGGAAATATTGAATTTAGTTCTTTAAGTGAACTGAAGTGGAATAACTATAGCACAGGACAAGTATTGGTAGCATTTACACACATCTATAATATACTCAAGGTATATTTTTCAACTATTTTCATTATTTGCCAGATGCTCTTTAACTAAAATACAAATTCCTATGTCAAAAAATAAAGTCAATTAAATGTAGGCAATTGGAGGCAACAAGCACATTACAGGGAGAGTTACAAAAACACACATGGGAAGGCCCAGCCCAGGACTGAGCTGAGTTCAAATCCCAGCCTGACCCATACTGGCTATGTGACCTTAGGCAGTGACTCAATTCTCTGGGGCCAGATTTCTTCTTCTGGGAAAATGGTACATGATTTCCAAAGATCCTTTGAGAATTCTGCAAAACAATCACAGAAGCAAAGTGCCTCCAATGCCCCCAGTGCCACTGCCGGTGACAGTAACATGCAGCAACGAGGTCCTCAGGAAAATGTGACAGTGGCACCGAACTGGATGTTTGTTTTCAGGTGGAAAAATCCCAGCAGGTTTCCTTCATTGACTAAACTAGTAATTTTAGCGGTACAATCTGGAGGCCTGTGGTTTAACAAGCACCTAATTAGAACCTGGTGCTCCCTATGTTCTGAGTGACACCTGCTTCAAAAATGCACACAGAGAGCAGAGGCAGGTGCAAGGGACAGTTGCCGGCCAGACTCTCTCTGGGAAATCCAGCTGAGCACAAACCCCAGATGATCTCTTTTAATGAGATTGTCTCTAAAAAAAAAAATACAGCAGTTAATAATATGAACAAAGGGGGTCTTCCGGGTCTGATCAGTTTAATTCCATCCACTGCCAGACCATTCCTGCCAACATGGACTATGAAAATAATAAAAGCAATAATTAAAGGCGAATTAGGCAAATGGAAAGGGCAAAAACAGAAGATGGGAAACTGAAATATGAGTGGTGGATCCGGTCTGTTCAGTGGAGCACTCACTCATGATACCATTGCCCCCTCCCTGAAATTCCCAGGGGGCCGTACCTCTGTCCACAGGGCAAATCCAAAGCTCCTTAGCCTGGCAGTCAAAGCCTTTCCTAATCCAACACTTACAATCCATCTGGCCTCATTTTCTCTAAATCTTACACCACACCTCCTCCATCCATGCCAACCTACTTCTAATTTCCCAAACTCACTGGAACTTTAATGTTTCCATTCTGAACAATTTTACAGAGGGAAATTATTTTCCAAATCAATGTTTAAGTCCTTTAAAGATAGCAACCCACAATTTAATCACCATGAATAAATCTTGCCATAAGAACCATCTCTTCATGAAACTTCTGGAAATCACGGTAACATTCCCCTTACTGGGGAAATTGACCTTTCACCGAACCTATCTCTTGAAGTCACATCCCTGAACACACAGGTACGCCAGCAGCGCTTCCCGCATACCCTTCTGTCCATCTGTGAAACTTCTGTCATGGAGCCCCGGGCTGAGGGCACACAAGAATCAGATGTGGTTTTCAGCCCAGAAGACCTTACGATCAGGACGTCTAGTCCATCAATCTAGCACAACTCTGCGCTCTGGCTCAGAGTTGGACACCAAATTAACATTTGTTGAATTAAGATAAGCACATTAACTAGTAACAACAATATAATCAGGGACATGCTGTCCCCGGGGTGGGCATAGAGGCCCTCAGCCTCTTGGCAGACCTCTTGGGGAAGCAGAATGATTCTCGAGCAGATGACCTGGAGCTGGTCTATGAGGGCGAGATGATTATCAGGTAGGAAACGGGCAATGAAGCATCCTGGGTGGGGCATGCATGTGTACAAAGGCACTGAGACATGAAAGGACATGGCCCAGGCGGTCTCAACAGGCTTGCCACGGCTGGAGAATAAGTAGCGAAGGGCTGGAGTAGAGTGTGGAACCCCAGAAGTCTTTGCTCCTGAGTGCCCAACAGAGTCTCCCTCATCGGTTCTCATTTTGCAGGCGAAATGGAACAAAATGCCCTCCTAGCCTGTGGGAGGTGACAAGACAAAGCAGGAAGGAGTGGGGATCAGAGACCAGACTTTGGCTACAGCAGTGATGACTGTGCCCAGCCTTGAGGACTTAGGAAGGCGAAAATGTCCGCAAGTAAAAAGTTAGGAGGTCACCGCACAGCGCCAGCCTACGCAGCAAGGAGTGCCATTCTGCAGCCCCTGCCAGTCAGGGGTGGGGGCTCTCAAACTTGGCATGCACACCCACCTTTCCCAGGGAGGTGCTCTGTGTTATTGCTTACAGCCACACTCAGGCTATGCCTCTGAACCCTGAAAATTCTGGTTTAATTGGTCTGGGGGTGGGTAGAAGAGAGTAAAGTCCTTTATTGGGTCCAATGTGAAGCCAACTGTAGAGGCAGTTCCGGGTATGTGCTGGGGACCCCACCCAGCTACCTGATTTACCAAGTCACCTGCTTGGCCTCTGTGCTCCTGGGTTTTGGAGCCCTGTGAGCACCAGCCTACCTGGTCCTTGCCATCACTCAGTGTGGTCCTGTTTTCCTTCACTTTCAGGAAGAAGTGCAGGAAAAGTGACCCAAAACCTAGCTCTGCAGGTTAACATGAGGACTCAAGTTGGTCTGCCTGGGTCTGACTGCTGGTCCTGCCCACCAGCCCTTCCTGCTTCCTGTGTACCCTGTCCTAGCCCAGAAACGTAAAACTGGCTTTAAAAAACAATTGTGTCACAGTTCATATTTGGAAGTCCTGCTGAGCCTCGTGCACTCATGGACAGGGCCTGAGGAAGCTGATTCGCTTAGAGTGCGGCTTAGAGCTGCCTTGTTGGTAGGAAGTGAGCCCTATGTGGGAGACGCAGGTCACTGCAAGTTCTCTCTTCCTGGCTCCTCCCTTGACCTCTCTTTCTCACCACTGTGAGGGAAACAGTCTCTTCTAGATCATTCCTTCCTGCCTTAGAGCCAGCCAACAGTGGGCTGAAACAGGAGCCCAAATAAACCTCTCCTCCATGTAGGCACTGTATATTTTGTCCCAGCAAGGAAAAGGTGACTAAGACATATTTAGAGGTTGCGAGCCTACTTTACATGGAAATCTGCAAACACTACCAGTCCTCCAGTGTTTATTTCGTTTTGTTGAAAGCCAGCTTACTACCACATCTCTTACCTCCCAGGTATGAAGGAAAAAGAGAAAATGTCAAATTATGTTTCTTCGATTTCAGGAAGCAAGTGGTGAATGCGCTTTAGAAAGACTTCAACTCCGGTTAAAATTGAAAGGATTTCCTTCTTTGAATTTAGAAAGATACACCCCAACTACGTAGAAAATATGCACCAATCTTTATCAAGATGTCACCTAGGCACTGATGCATTAGGCATGCTGTTACTGACCGGGGTCTGATGGACTCCAGGGCACATAGTGACAGCAAAGAGGAGACATGCAGGAGAGAGCAAGAGCCCTGGACGCGTCCCTGTATTGGCCAGAGAACACAATAAAAAGTATTCTGCAACACTAACAGCCTCTACCTACCTCTGTCTTAGCTGCCTCCATGTGTGGAATTCCAATGTGAGAGGGCTGGGCAGGAACCTCGATTACAGAATAACAGGAGACACTAACAGAAGTCATCTACCCCTTGATCAGTACCAGGAGAGCTCAGCTTCCCAGAACAAAGAACAGTAACATTTCTCTTCCCAGCAGGATTCTGCTATCAGCTTGGCTCAGTGCTTAGGAAGCCCACTTACACTGGTGGCGGCGCTTTTAGAGGACTGAAGGAGGGTACGTATTGAAAAGGAATAAAGGAAATTCTCATTTACCCACTTCCTGCTTTATCACCAGTGCTGAGCTAGGTGTTCTCAGATGTGGGTTGCAATTGCAATTTTTTGAACAACTATTATATGGCAAGCCCCATCCTAAGCCCTTAGCTGCATCATCTTGTTTAATCTTCTCAAGAGCCCTGTAGAATGGCTACAATTATCTCCATTCCACAGAGGAGAAAATTGAGGCTGAGGTAGCCTGTTCACTTCCTGTGTCGACACAACTGGAACACAGCAGCACCTGCACCAGAACCAGAATAATGATCTTGGATCCAGTTTCTGACCCCCAAAATGGTAATACTTCTGTAAAGAGAGAATCTACACCACCTTAAATTCAGGTATTTATATATTCAATATTTGCCAGCAAATAAACTATGTACCTCAATATTACAATGTTGTAGGAAATCAAAATATGACATTTCCATAACTAGCAATTATAGAAATGATATACAGTAGCCTGTGTTCTTGGAGTAGTATCTGCTACATCTGAGGACTCTGAGCATTCTCAGCATATTTGTATGCCTCTGAGCCTCCCATACGTCAGACATGGACCAAGCAAGCATTTAACATTGATCCTCATGCTAACTGGGTAAGGTAGGTCTTGTCCCAGTTTGTAGAAACTGAGGCTTGAGAGAAACTTGCCCTGGGTCATCAAGTCAGGAAGTAGAATATCCAGGCTGGAATTCAGGATCTGGGACTCTAGAATTCATATCCCTACTTTAACTGTATGCATAGAAGTTACAGAGGAAAGCTGGTGACTTGTGTGGAATTTCTCTCTGGAGAGGAATTCACTTATCCAATATGGCTCTGAGAAGTTATCAAGAACTTTCTAATATCTAAAAATTTTCCGAAAGTGGAACAGGATTACCTTAGGATCTAACAACCATCTGTCACTCACGTGCCCAAGTAGGGCTTGGTAAGGAAAGTAGTAGAGGAAGAAAGAACCTAGGCTTTGGCATTGAAGACCCATACTCAGATCAAACTGATGTACCTGCTGTGTGACCTCAGGCGGGTGCAGCCATTCCTGAGTGGGTGACATTGCAAGACTACTAGAGAATGTGTGGAACACAGTTTTCTGAGTTCCCTGTGTCCAGTTGAGGTTAGTGTCTATACAACACAGTGCAGGGGTAAGGATATGACCTATCACAGGCTGAGGGCCTGAGTTCCTGGGGCACAAGTGACCCATGTGGAACCACATCTTCCTCAGGCACAGAGAGAAACGCTTCTCACCAAGAGCATGCTGTCCCAGAAACCTGAGATCTGGGAGCTCAGAAAGATCCACAGGTCAGCTGAGCTGGCCTCCTGTACAGTGCTGTCACCTCCAGACCAATCCTGAGTGAGGCCCTCTGTCATTAGGGACCATCTCACAAGACTGAGAATAGGGTTTAAGTGCTTATTAACCCAATGACTAACACATCAGTGAATAGCAACTCACTTATTAAATCACTCCTGCACCTGTTCACTTGGTGCATTTTAAGTTGAATACTATTATGTACCAGGCTTGGGATGAAACCCAACTTCAAGCTTCAGGGCCAGTTTTGGGGAAAAGTCACTGATTCACTAATTAATTCCTTCAACAATTACTATCATGTGATGACATTAAGCTAAGAACTATAGGGATTCAAATTATTTGGATGACTAAGATACGTTTCACCAGTAACTACAATGAAATAATAATGAGCACAATAATTAACATTTTGTATCCTCTTTCACTGATTACAAAGTACTTCACATTCGTCATCGGATTCTTATGAGAAATATTCAGATGAGCCCTGTGACCTGCCTGAGGTCACACAGCAGGTACATCAGTTTGATCTGAGTATGGGTCTTCAATGCCAAAGCCTAGGTTCTTTCTTCCTCTACTACTTTCCTTACCAAGCCCTACTTGGGCCCGTGAGTGACAGATGGTTGTTAATCCTAAGGTAATCCTGTTCCACTTGCAGAAAATTTTTAGATATTAGAAAGTTCTTGATAACATTTATCAAAAAATTGTCTTCTTGGGGCCCAGCGGGATGGCTCAGTGGTCTAAAGCGCCTGCTTGGGAAAGCTTGGGCGGCTTCAGGGACCACAGTTTGATCCCTGGCACCACATGCTGTGCCAGCCCTGCCCTCGGGGCGGGCTGAGCCGGCCATAAAAATGAGTGAATAAACAAACAAAGGTTCTGAAACAATAAATAAATAACTAAATAAAATTTTAAAAAATTGTCTTCTGGTAAGTTCTGTTAGTTTTTGCTCCTCTTCTCAGAGCCATATTGGATAAGTGAATTCCTCTCCAGAGAGAAATTCCACACAAGTCACCAGCCTTCCTCTGGGCTCCTCTGCACTGGTGACATGTCCTGTGCTTTCAGTTCTCCCTTTTCTGACAGAGTTGCCCATCCTTCCCCTACCCCATCTGCCTCAGTCCATTAGTCCATTAGTTGGTTTCTCCTCATTCTTTATAACTCTTTGGAGGTGGTCTCTTACAAAGACTCTTCAACCAACATGATTATCTCCATCCTATGCACTGAGTATCCAGTATTGTCATATTCACCATATGGGATTGGTGCCATCTGTCTGTGTGTCCCTCCTTGAATACAGGGTGCGCCCCAAAGGCATGAGCTGACAATAAAAATGATCACTCCACTATAACTTGTGCCAAGCTCATGTGCCAAACACTGCTGTAGGTGCATTATACTTATTAACTCAACCACGCAAGTATTTTTATTTAACATTCCTCTCTTAGCTTTGGCAAAGGACAGGAGTTTGTAAATTTTTAAAGAATTGAACAACATTTCAATGGATTTATATTTTCAAAACCTGACACCATTATTTAGGATTAAATGTTCCCCCAAAGCTCATGTGTTAAAGGCGTGACCCTTGAAAGGGATGCTGAGACTTCAGATCCTCCAGTTTCCTTCTTTGCTTGTCAACCACCATGAGGTCCTCTTGCCATGGCACACAGCCCTGCCACAAGCACAAAGGCACTGGAGTAAAGTAACCATGGACTGATATGTCTATGACTGTGAGCCTAAATAACTTTTCTTCTTTAAGACTGATTTTTTTTCCCCTCAGGTATTTGTTATGGTAATGGGAAGCTGCCAAATATGCCAACGGTGTAGACTGTATTTTCTCTGAGCAGAGCAGAGAGAGAACTGGACCTAAAAAGCAAGTGTGTAACACAGATCTTCAGAGAGCCTTGCTGCTCAGGGCACTGCTCAAGTGCTCATGGATCAGGGAAGGAAAACTTCCTTCTGCTATCTCAGAAGTGGGGTCTGTGGCTAGACATCATCAGTAAGTGCCAAGAAAAAGGAGAACCCTGTAGATTTACACCAAACATCAGGGATATAAATTCTGAACCAGCCCTCAGGGCCTCCTCTAGGCTTTGAGAAGTTTGTCACCTCAGCTCCCAACAACTACACTATGACACTGATTCTGCCCAGGACTTTGGGCAAACATCAAAATACAATGATATCAATAAGTTCCAAAAGCACCTGGACACAGCAACCCTCAGTGAATAAACAGGACAATGGTGATGACACAGAGGATGAGAAGAAGCCAAGCCGCCGCCATCCACCCACTCCCCCTTTCACTGGATTACACTTCAAGACTTGATCCTGGCAAGTGGAACTGTTCTTTGCAGTGTGATGGAAGAATATGGGCTTGTGAACACCCTGGGCCTCTGTTAAATCTCACTAATGGTTTCTCAGCATAAATTAAAGAGTGAAGGCTTTCTAAGGGGTGCTACAGAATTACATGACAGCTTCCTGGAGAATCTATGAAAATAGCTCGAATCAGAAGGTGGTCAATCTGATGTGCACAAGTTCCTCATTAATTTAATTCCATCTTTCCTTCTGGCCGTGGATCTCCTTTGTAAAAGCTGATAGGAAAGAGATGTGTGACAAGCCACCAGGTACTTCCAGCTATTTAAGCCTCAACAGGGAGTGCTAAGAAAACTGCAGAGCAAGTAGAATTCACTATTATGCTAAAACCACCACCATAAATAATACTATTTCTTTATACAGATGCAATTTATATAGATCCGAGTAATTTGCAGCAGATATTTATATATGCTCTCTCTTTTGACCTTGTATTGTTTGCTAAGCCCTTGTTGCATGCCTGGCATTTTTAATGTATTATCTCACTTAATTTCCACAAGGACTCCATAGTATCATCTCTTTCTCAGTGAGGTCAAGCAAAGGTGGAGGGGCTAAGCTGGCACTACACAGACTGAAAGTGGAGGACAAGGGTTTGAACCTGGGTCTATCGGTCTCCAAAGCATATCCTTCTTTGGATCTTGTCGCTCAGCTTCTGTTTTGAAAGGGTTCTACCCTTGGGAGCTCTTGCCATGAGAAAAGGAACACTATGAGCATCGAGTTTCTGGCCTCTCTGACCCTGAGGAGACAGAAGTCTTTGGGGATTAGTTTGTTTAGGGGGTGAACCCGCCCTGAGAAGCCTCAACTCTTTCCCTCCTTCCTGCCTGCTGATCACAGGCGTGCCTCTGGTTCTGCACAGAGCCTGGCTGCTGGCTGCCCAAGATTCATCCTTTATTCAGTGTCAGGAAGTTTATTTGCCTGCAGACATGCCACGTTCTCCAACCTCACGTTTTCCACAATGAAAGTGATATTTTGGCTCTTATCTTTACTCCACTGTCTTACTCTCAAGCAATTCAGAGTCTACATTGAAGCAATGGCTATTATTGGACCTCCTTCTACAATTCTGTTATTATTTCTACTTTATAGATAAAGCTCAGAGAGAAATGGAGCTCTTTTCTAAAGGAGAGAAACTTCAGTGTGGTACATAATAGGTATATGATAAAACACCTACACATTGTTATTCTATATGAGCTTAATTCCTTTAACTTGAATTAGTACACACAGCTTAAGGTAGCAACAAAGAGGAGATAGGATGACACCAGAAAGGTGGCTTACATGTACAATACACTAGAAGAGAAACACAGGTTCAAATGACTATTTCATAGATGAAGCAGATATAATCCTTCTGCCATTCAGAGATCTGGATCTGAGGGAGCATACAATGTGACTCAAATGCCAATAAGTGATTAGGACAGATATTTAACTCCACCATCTTTTCCCAGTGACCAAGCAGGAGCCAGTTTTTATGGAACCTGCCATGTCTTTCTCACTGAAAGCCCATAATAAATAAATAAATGAACCAAGATGAAACCAAAATGAGCCGGCTTACCCGAGGTGGGGAATACTCAGCCGCACAAACTAAGCACACCTTCTGAGTCGTCTGTAATTTGAAAGCCAACCAAAGCTTTACCTGCTTCTGCAGTCCTGTGTCCCCCCCATAACAGCCTGAGGCTTACTTACTGCTGCTATGATTAGTAACTGAGCTGACCAAACGTGGAACAGAAAGTATCCTCAGTAGTGGGGCCCAAGCCCCTTGCTGAAGAGAGGCAGACCTGGGCAGAAAAGCCATGCTGAGCTCAATTAGCTTTGCACTGCAGGCCCCACCATGGCACCTGGCTCACAGCACGTGGGACGGAAGCAAGCCAGGGGCTGAGCAGGGGCTGGGGTCTAGGTCTCCCCGCCCCTCTCACTCCTTTCTTTTGTTGTGGTTACACTGTTCACGGTGGAACGTGTCTGTCCTTTTCACTGATGCTATACATTCCCACTACCGTGCTGTACCACAGGCTAAGTCACTGGGCTTCTGAGACCAAAGGAAAGATTGCTCACAGCAGAGAGCCTAAGTAGTAGGATTCAAAACTTGGGAGAGACGGAGCCTCATTTGTAACAGCTAAGCATAGAGATGAACACCCTTCTATCTCCTAACTATCAGCACGGCTCGCCAGTTTCAAAGATGTTAGCAGTCAACTTGGGCAGAAGATAAGTGCAAAGTCGCATAATGTTACGCTTAGGAAATACTCGGATTACAAGAGCGCCAAGAAATGGCCTCTGTATCTGGAACCAATTTAAGAAACAATGCTGTTTCCCTTCTTCAAACTAATTAATGTTTATAACCAGGACTGAAGTGTTTCTTCTCAGTGCAATGGAGAAGCAAATCATTCCGGTTGGAAGCAAGAGGCTGGCTGGTGAGAGACTGTCAAAAACACATTTAGTGTGAGCACATACACTCCAGATGATAAATACAGCTTCCAATTAAGCTGCCCTCAAATAGCTGCCTCGTAATACCTGGTGGTTTAAAAGCAACTGGCAAAATTTGCAGAGTCTAAAGGTTTTTAAACGATGAAATCTTCCTTTTTACTTTTTATATCTCTTTCTAAAAGGGATGAATCGCGTGCATTTATAGAATCGCAGCATCTTCAAAACGTGAATTCTACACATGAATAAACAGTAGACCAGGCAGGTGTAGGGACTTGCCCAAGGTCAAGCTCAGCGAGCGTGTGACAGAGCTGACACTTGTCCTAGGGTCTCGCCTCCAGCCAGGTCACCTCCCACAGTCAGCAGACTGCTGTTACTTAGAGCCCCAGCCCTGTGCGGTACAACCAAGAGAAGTGCATAAAAATCTATGGAACCCATTTTCAATTTGAGGCACAAATTGAGCAAATGTTTTGCATCAGGGATTACCTTAATTAAACTATTTCTACCTCAATCTTGCTGAACTTCATTAAGCTGTCCATTTACTTTTATAAATTTCTATCTCAAAAAATAAAACACATAATTTGGATAGTGGAAAACTGTATACAGTCAGTTTTCTGAAGATGTAGATTCTGTCTCCAAGAATTGAAACCACCAAGGATGAGAAATATTTGGGGGAAAAAATTGCATCTGTATTGAACATGTAATGGATGACTCTTGGTCACTGTTCCTAAATATTATAGCAGAACAGCTATTTCTATAATAATTAGATATTATAAATGATCTAGAGATGATTTAAAATATACAGGAGAATTATGTACGTAACATGCAAATACTATACCATTCTGTGTAAGAGATCTGAGCACCCACAGATTCTAGTACCATGAGCCCTTCTGGAACCAATCTGACGCTGACACTGAGGGACAACTGTATGTTAATATATGTCCACGTGTAAGAACTGAAAGGATGTCAATGATAGTAATCATCATAATTATCATTTGTCGAACTTCTATGTGCACTGCACTGTGATAAGGACTTTATATAATAAACACAAGGAAGATAATGGTAGAATAACTACCATTTATTAAATGCTCACTGTGTCGAGGCAATAATCTGTTAAGTACTGTAATTCATTTACTCATTACAATTATCCTGTTAAATAGCTGTTGCTATTATTCATATTTCACTGATAAAGAAACTCAGGCTTTGGATGTTAACTGGCTCAGATTTCTCAGAGAACAAGAGGAAAGGTCAGGTTCATATGCAGGCCCACTGGACACTTGCACTACCTAGGGCTCTACTGCCATTTAGAAAAGTACCACCTCGACCTCCAGTTCCAGCAAGGACATTTACAGGTCCATGGGCAAGCATCATGGCATTTGGGTGATCTATTTCCCCATGAATGCCTTGGCCTTCCCTCTAATGTCCTGAGGGAGAACAGATCCCATGGCATCCGGGTAATCAGATAAGGCTGAATATGAAGTAGTTTAGAACTACAAAGAAATTTGGGAACGAAATACAATTTGTCTACTGTTCCAGTTTAAAATATTCATGAGGTCAAGAAACATTTTCATATTCAATAACTAAATTGCTAACTTCAGCAGCCTGATATATTTGCTGATCATGAACGACACATTCCTAGAAGGACCAAAGTTCAAATTGGGAGCCTCATGCGCTGCTGTGTTACGGGGCAAAACAGAACAAATGAGACAGAAATGTTGCTGTTGCCTAGAGAAAAAATTTTCCCCATCACTTGTTCTGCTGTAGAGAAAGGCTGAGGCAAAATTAAGAATGTATCTAGGACTTTGCCTGCACAGGGCTACAAGAGAATAAAAAGGAAAAAATCTGCAGCATTTTCCCTCGTGAGAAGAATTGCCTTGAAAGGGTTTCATTGTGCCCTAAAGGTTGGATTTTACAATCATTTAATATTTTATTTGTCTTAAGAAACCTGTACTGAAAGGCAAGGGAAGACAACAGATTAATAAAAATGTGAATTTATTATGTTATCCGGTGCTGCTTTGTAGTGCTGTGGTCATGTGCCCTGCATGTGACACCTACAAATAGAATCTGTTAAGCTATGGCCTCTTATTCTCTGGGTTATTGGTAAACCTTGTCCTCAAGAGGTCTCCTTCCTAGGGCTGAAGGGCTGCTGCTCAGAGCCCTTAGGTGATCTAGGATAGATACAAGGCTGGGCGCTGGAAGGCAAGCGCCCTACCTGACCAGAGCATAGGCATTGGCCCCCCATCACTAGCTTAGATGGCCTCTCCCCTTCTCCCCCAACTCAGCTGCAGGCTCTGTGGTCCTGCACCCAATGGGCTGGCCCCACCCAGCCCTGCAACCTGCACCAAAGCAAGAAGCAGACAGAAGACACCAGGTCACAGGGGTGCAGACAGGGGGTTGAGGGATAGTTGTGCCGACTCACACTTAGAAGCTGATGCCCAGGGTGCCATAGTGGCTGCCCTTGTGGCCCAATGGGCTATTTCCTTAAGTACAGGGGAGATGGCTGAGGACATCCTTTACACTCTCCTGCACGCAAACTCTAAGCCCAGGATAGGGATTTGGGCTCTCAGGCTTGACAGGCCGGCTGGATAGCTCACGTCAGGGGCCAGAGGCACTTCCCCTTGCCCCGCACACAGGTTCCTTCACCACCATAGAGGTAGGGCCTTGCCTCAGAAGGAGCACAGTGCAATCTGCCTCTCCAGACATTGTGACTCCGCTGGTGGGCCTGGCCCAACATCCCACCCCTCCCAGCCTCCGGCCTTCTCTTGCTTTCCCAGCTTTGCCCTTGCTCCTAGTTTATCACAGAGTATGACACATGGTTCAGCATGTGGGACAAAGCTTTGTGTGAGTATTGCCACATATGAATCCAGCAGAAATCCTGCACTTAGACCCTGGCAATGGCTCACTGCCAGGGGTTTGCACGCAAGAGCATCCCACTCCAGCCCAATTCTGACCTCCATCTCTCCCCAAGGACCCAGAAGTCCTTAAAACCAAAGAGATATGTCCTAAAGATTCCCTCTAGGCACTTACTCTGGGCACCCAGGGAATTGTTTTCTTTTTTGTAGTTCTGGGGATTGAACTCTGGGCCTTGTGAATGTTTGGCAAGCACTCTACCACTGAGCTATATCCCAGCTCAACACAGGGATTTTGGAATTGTTCTCCAACAGGGCTGGCAAAGGGCAAAGAGTGAACCTGGTGCCTCCCCTCTATTTCTCAAGGATGGCTGAGGAGAATCAGACCAAGTGGGGTGGAGGTGACGTGGACAGAGCTCGGGAGTGCAAATGGAAAAGTCAACTCCCGTCACTGCAGTGGTGGACGGAGGCAAAAGTGGTGAGAGAAGTTCAGTCGGCACGTGGCGAGTACCTAGAAGGAGCTAGTAGGGACTTGTGGGATGAGGAAATGCCAGCATCTGCTTTGGTACCCAATTTCATCCTCACAGTCATCCTACGATCTAGGCACCATTGTCCACACTGCGGAGATGAGGAGGAGGAAAGCAGGCCTTGGAGGTGTTCAGTGACTTGCCCAAGAGCCCATGATCAAGAACTGAGCCTGCTGCAGCTGCTGCCCCTAGAGCTCGTGCTCCTCTACTACATGGTACTTGGGGGCTTGATGTGGCCTGGTTGCTTCCAGCTAAGGAGCTGGAACCAGGAACAAGGAACTCCGCGCTCCACTGGTTTGATTCTTACCCTTTCAGGCAAAGACTTTTTTGTTTCACTGAGCTTCAGTCTCACTGAAAACTTCAGCCCTGACTCCTTGTTGCCACCTAAAGAGTTTATTCTCACTCCTGTTAATAACCTTTCAAGGTAAAAATGGCAATGGCTTTTTCTCTGAGCTAAATGTCCCCAGCACTTTCTCTTGCAGAGGATTTCCTTCCAGTCCCCCTTCCTAATCAGGCCTCCAATTAGGACAGCTTTCAGCTTCTGTCCCCTGCAGCATCTCACAGAGTTCACGAGATGGAGATGCCTACCTAGCCGGGGCTTCCCTGGTGCACTTGGCACATGGGTGGCCACACCTGTCCCCAGCAACCCGCCCTTCAGGATGCAGTCCCCAAACCCAGGCTTGAGGAATGCCATGAGGGTGGAGGCTTGGTCTTCTCAACTGTAGAATCAGGGTGATGGCTCTCACGCTGCCTCTTGTGCATGGCTGACTATGATTTACACTAATTGGTTTGCAGTAACGCTAGGTATGACAGGGTGCTGTGCAGATGTGTGGGTGAGGATGGCAGCGATGATAATGAGAAAGGAAGGGCCAACTGGGGAAGGCCGGGGAGCAGGTGCTCCAGAGGAACACCCTCTGCCTGCTCTTTGAGTTGAGTCCCTCCATCCCCCCATCTTCCTGCACCAGGTGGGGATTCAGCTCCCAGCTGGGGCCAAGGACTTGCTGAGGACCCCCAGGCACTTACATCACTGCAGGGGCTCAAGAGACAATTAAGAGCACATGGGTGACCCACACAGAATATAAGGGTGACTGTTACAGTTTATGTCTAGTTGTCCCCCGAAAAGCTTCATGCAGTCATGGGGGGGGGGCTTCTATAGATTGAGACTTGACTCATGAGTTACTGGAATTATGTGTTTTAGTACTGATCTAGAGTTTGAGATTTGATCCATGATCCCTGGGATTATGTGTTTTAAGTACTTCTGGGATTATGGGTGTAGCCTAAGGCGGAGAGGCTGAGGCAGAGAGCCTGAATGTAATATAAAGAGAAACAGAGACAAACTAGTGCTATTGCTCCCTGGTTGTTCGGTTGCCTCTGTCGCCATTGTTGCTGCTCCGCCGCCATGAACTGTTGCTCTCTGCCATGTGCTCTCTGCCTTGGAGCCAGCCCAGTATGGACTGAAACCTCCACAAACTGTGAGTTAAGTAAACCTTTCCTTCACTTCATTTTGAGTGTCAGGTATTTGTCCCAGCAATGAGCAAAAAGTAGCTAAGACAGTGACACAGCTCTGTACCCCGCAACTGAGTCTGTGACCAGGGCTGCATTCTCTGAGCATGCGGCTGTGGCCATGAATGTGCCTGAAGGAGCAACAGGGAGGGCTGCAAGCCAGGCTCGCCCCCCTTCACCGTGCTACCACTGACATCACCGTGAAGTTACCATGAAGTGTCTGCCACCAAGGGGACTGTCCACTCCAGGGAACTCTCACTCCTTGAAGAAGCCTCACTCTCTCCTGGGCCCCTGGCCATGTACTCAACTACCAAGATAGAACACCTGGAGGCCTCATGCCACTCACTAATGATGGTCCCCAATGCTGCCCCTTTCCCAGGGCTCCCTGACTCTTCCTGGCATCGGCAGCCCTGCAGCGTCCAAGCCTGGGTCTCCTCATGCACATCGCCACCCCTCGCCAAGTGCTACCTGCGCTGCCCCGAAATATTCTGAGTACCACAGTCCACGCCCTTGCCCCATGGCCACTTAATGCCACATGACCACCATCTCTCAAACTTTTGAGTGCCCTTCCCCTACCCCACTTTCCTTCCAATCTGATCTTCGTGTCCCAGCCAAAGCGACCGCTTCAGAACACAGGCTTCACTGTTGTCTCCCTGCCCTTTAAAACTTGTCTGTTGCTTTTGAGATAAAAAGTGAAATGGCTGGTCTGCCACGTGGCGTCTATTTCTAACACCCTCCCTGCATGCTTAATTTTCTCATGCCATACTGGACTTCATTTCACCTATGAAATACATTTGGAAAAAAAAAAGAAATACATTTGGTACAGTATACTTCATGTCCATGTGCGTGTATAAAAGAAATGTGTACAGTTAAAGAATAACGCTGGTGCCCTTGTGCTCAGAAACAACATTTCCAGGGCCTCCGCCTCCCGCTGGGCTCCTGTCCCATCACATCTCTCTCGGCCCCTCGCCAGCCAGGAGTGGCCATCCGAAACTCTCTGATCATTATTTCTTGCTTCCCTTCATGTTGCCACTTAGGCTCCATCTCTACTTTAAGTTTCCTTTTGCCTGTGTGGGATTTTATTTCACAGAAAACATACTGCAGATAGTCTTTTATGTCTTGCTCCTTCGGTCCAGCGTCCATACAATGAGGTATAGTTGGGGAATTGTCATGGATACATAGTATTCCACTGAGTATCTAAAGTTAGTGCGTTCTTCTGTGGGTGGACTTTAGGTGATTTCAAGCCTGGAGCTTCCACAAACGATGCAGCCGTGAGCGGTGTCAATCTGGAACTTGTTCAGGGCTTTGAGAGCCCGGTGCTCAGCCCTGTGCAGCCCTCCCTGAACTGAGCTGCCTGTGCCGAGGCCACTCCAGCAGCTCCTTCCTGTCCTGCATCCCTTCACGCCTGGCGCAGCTCATGCAGCTGTGTTCTGCTCCTCGCCAGAGCTCACGGCAGCAATGAGCCAGCTAGAGCTCGGGGCCCACACGTGACACCTCCTCTACACTCACTCGTGCACACGTGTGTGCATCCCCTCATGGGCACAGAGATCCACAGGTCAGTAGCTTCTCAGGGGTGCTGGGGCATGGCACCGTCTACGGAGGAGGTTCTCTGTGAGTACAGGAGGGCATCTGCCAGACTGGAAGTGTACCCCAGGGATCTGGCTCCATTGCTAGGCCGAGGCCCCTAGGTGAACTGCGCACCAGGCAGAGGCACGAGGCACCTGGGGGAGGTCAGCTGCCTGGCCTGCATCCTCTCCCACGCCCCTCCGCTAGCCTCTTCCCTGAGAGTTAGAAGGGCCCCTTATGCCACACAAAGTGGAGAAGTGGAAATTGCATAGAAGGGAAAAGAAAGGAAGCAGCTGGTGAATATTGCTGACCATTTGGCGTGATAACCCCGGGCTTCGGATGATTACTGAAACTGGCTTTCGTTTTGATCCTTCATTTCTTTTAATCTAGCAGATAATTAGGGGGAAATCAAATCCATCCCCACAGCCAAAGATTAACCTGTCACTGCTGTAGCTCTCGTCCCACTTACTTTCCCACCTCTTGTTCCGTATTTTTTTCCTTAAAAAAAAAAAAAATACAAAATATGAAAACCTCTGGATTACCTATCTGGTCCAAATGATTTAAATACATTCAGATTGGACATTTCCCGTGACAAGTACTTCTCTTAAGAACAAGCGGCGTTTTCCCCGCCCTCCAAATTAAGAATTTCTCATTGCTTTGCAGATTTAAAACATCTAAAAGAAAAACTCCCTTTTATGGATGAAGAAAGTACAGGGCAAGGGGGAGGCGACTACATTTATGGCTCTAAACGGCAGAGCCTGGATTTACCCTCAAAGCATCTGATTCCAGGGCCCTGGGGCTTCGCACGGTGATCTCCCACGTGTGCCCAGAAAGCCAGAGTGGAGCTCAGGTCCTGGCGCTCAGGCAGACCTCTGGCTCTCTCTCTCCCTGTTTCTGTCCCTCTCCTGTCTCTGCCTCTCTCCGCCTCTCTTCCTCTCTTTCTGCACCCACAGCTTGGAAAGCAAGATGCTGGAAATAAACCAAACATTCTCCAGTAGAGAGTCAAAGCCTAGTCCAACCCTCCCTGAAAATGATGCCCTCAAGGAAGAGCTATTGGTCATCAGCAGGGGGATCTTATTGTCATATACGTGGAAAAGAATTTTAAAAGGCACCAAACAAAAGTTGGATACAATGACCTCAAATGTAAGACAATGAACATGAAAACCATACATTTTTTATTGACTTAACTGAAGGGTTGAGTTGAAGGGTGGTCTTATGTGATTTACCTCCCTGTCTCTTCTAATCTCTACTTTATGAGAAAAAATGGGCAGCTTGACGTTGCGCCTGTCTACTTCCCACCCTGCGCCCCCAGGAAACACGATGGAGGTGGGGGGGCCTTCCCAGCCCCACAGCCCTTCACCCAGCTTCCGACTTCCTCCTCTGCCTACCTTTCATTCTCTCACCCCAGCTCAATCAAATATGAGTCTCATGTCCCCTGCGAAGCCGCCTAAACCCCTCCAGCCCAGCTGCGAGGCGCATCACATGACACTGCCATCCCCTGTTCTGTAAAAAGGCCTCCCAGCCGTGATTTCATGAAACTAGACCTAATCCTTGGCTGACCCCACTTTCTCCAGAAACTCTTGCTTCCTGTGTGAATCCTGCTTTAGCGCATTGCTGTCTCCATGTTGGCTTGTGCTTTATCTTGTCTGGCTTGGGACATAATTGGATGGTACAAGATAAGTGCCCCCCCCCCCCCCCGCTAAAAAAAAGAAGTGCCCAAACTTTTCTGAGCCCAGTTTCCAAACCAGGCAAAACAGGATCACAACGAGGCAAGATGAGTGCTGCCTTGCCTGTGTCACGGGGCTTGCCATGCACAGCACGGTGGCAGACATCTGCATTTCCGCCCAGTTTGTCCTCTCGGTCACCATATATGGTAGGGGCTAGGACTGGCTCTGTTTCACAGAGGTGGACGCTGAGACTTGGAGAGGCTGAAGGACGTGCAAGAGAGTGGACCGGAAGATACCAAGTGCATTGAACAGATGAAGGCCTGGGAGGGAGGGAGGGAGGGAGCAACCTTGCCCAGCAGCACAGAGCCCTACCCCAGGGAAGGTATCTCTTTAGACATTGTGTGGCAGGGACTAACTCTTGATTCCCGGGAAAGCACACAAGTTAGTCGTTCTGAGTGAGGAAGCCCTGTGACCAACTAGGTAGCTCAGAAAAGTATGGGGACTTATCTTATGCAAGGGGAACTGGCAGCAGCACCCTGGCCACCTGAGCCCAACCCATTCTATGTTCTTCTAAAGAAGCTAACAACTGATTTTATTTAAAAGCACACAAACCTATAAGGCTTGACAGAACAGCCTGTGAGTAAATTTCCAAACACATTTGTTATCCCGCCCCTACCGGAAACAACTCTGGAAGGGTGTGCACAGAAACCAGCACCGCCACTTCTCCCATAATGGTGACTGACCAGTCAGATGCCTGTCTGGTTTTCCATCTGCTGCTCACACAGGCAAGGGGGGTTATGTGCCTACCTGCCAGCTGAAATGACACTCTCAGGTCGGCTCAGGAAATGCCAGTGTCCCATAAGTCTCAGAAATGGTTGCCTCTCAACTGATTTCACACCAAAGAGGTTTTTATTGGTTACTTCTGACTCAATGTTTCCACATTTTCAAATGGAAAAGACTCATCATGTTTTATCTCTTGCACATAAAATAATACATTTATCATTAGACAGCTCTTATCTGCTCTTGCTTGCAAATCCATGCTCACTTTCCTCATTTGCTGACTATCCCTCCAGCCTGAGAGCTTTAAGGCACAGCGAGCCAACGTACCTCCATGCCACAGTGCCCTAACCTTGCACAACTTGAGTGGCACCTCCGAGGAGAATAGGAATATTTGGTTTCATATAATAAAACTTCTGGCCTTTTCTCCTGGAAAAAAAATATATGGTGCATCAGATCTGGGCTCAGCTACCCTTCCAGACTTCATGCCTTCCACATCAAAAACAAGCTCCATTCTTCAGGCTGACGTGCAAGAGCTCCGCCTCCCTACCAATCCACTCCATGTACCTGTCTTACCTAGTCATTGCTTGTGCCTGTCTCTCCAGCCTCAGGGTCCTCCGCAAGGTCTCCCCAAGAGCCTCTTACTTCTGCTTCCTCCACCAGGGCCATCCTTCCTCTCTTTCATGTTTCAAATTCTACTCATGCTTTCAACCTCAGCTTCCACGCCACTTGTTAAAGTCTTTTCCCATCAGAAAAAAACTTTCTCCTTACACATTCCTCCTTTGGCATTTTGTCTTTACATTCACTGTACTTAGACCTTTCATTTCTTATAGAGAGTTATGTGTGGGTCTTGCCTCCCCTTCCAGCCCGTAAGCTAATTTTTGCTTGTACAGTCTTCTCCTTGACACATAACGTACACAGGGAAACAAACAGAATGGGGGTCTCATTAGGTCTTCTGGATTATCCTGACTAGATAGAGTTAAAATTTTACTAGAGAAATTCCCCTGGGAACTAGGTCAAGGATGGGGATATAGAGAGGAAAAAAAACAGATAAAAAAGGCACCAAATGGCCTTGGGGCTGGCACCAAGGGCGCAGAGAGGGAAAAGCTGACAGGCAGAGTACAGAGAAAAGCAAGAGCACAAAGAAAGCTGAGATAGCAGCCTCTCCAGCTCCAGTGCAAGGTGTAGTGGAGACAGAAGGGGAGGGGGGCTAGTTAACTTTGGGGAGAGCTTTTCCACAATTGTGTGTGCACTCACTCTAGCATTGCTATATATTACCACAGTAGAGACTCACACACCCTGTTACTAACTCTAGGCTAACCATGAATAAAGCACTGTAGAGCCGGGCGTGGTGGCTCATGCCTGTAATCCCAGCACTCAGGAGGCTGAGGCACGAGGATCAGTGCGAGTTTGAGACCAGCCTGGGCTACAAAAGTGAGCTCGAGGCCAGCCAGAACTGCATAGTGAGACCCTGTCTCAAAAAGACAAAAAAAAAAAAAAAAAAAAAAAAAAAAAAAAAAAAAAAAAAAAAAAAAAAAAAAAAAAGAATAAGGCACTGTCTTGTTCAGCTAGTTGGCCACCCCAAAGATAAAGCCTTGAAAGGTAGTTCAAGGACAAGGAAACAGAAAAGACCGGAGAAAGAAGCTGCTCACAGACCACAGGAAGAAATGAGGTTAGGCAGGAGTAGCCAGGAGCCAGTCCAGTTGGGGCAGGCTCCAGGTGGGGGTGAAAGATTCCTGGGCCCTATAAAAGCAGCTCAGAATAAAGGGCCCACAGGTTTCCCCATCTTCCCAGGGCCCCCTACTCTAGATTCTTACCAGGATAGCTATCTGTATTCTCCTTACTAATAAAGTCTTTCTAAGCTCATGTCTTCCTTTCTTTAAACTTTGTGTCTTTAATGCTTCACTGATACAGAATCTCTGAATCCTAATGAGCTGTTCACCTGCAGGTCTCAGCCGTCCCAGGGACAAGGCCATAGTAAACACTCAACAAATACTCAGAATCAATGAATTCCTCTTTGTCTAATCCACACGTGATGCAAATGAGTGTACACATGGTCGTCTCTCTGTGACTTAGAATTCTCACTTACATAAAATCTCCAATGGTTCTTGTGTACTAATATAGTCTTGCCACAGAGGAAATCTTTGGCATCTACTGAACTCCAGGATTTCCACCGAAGGTCAGTTGTGTGCATGTGGATGGGCCATTCAGCAGGACAGCTGGGTGATTTTCCCAGAAGGATCTGTTTCCAGAATTATCTTTGATCATAAAGATATGTTTATGATGGCACACTTAGTGTCAATAGGCAGGAAGGTATCTGCTCTATCACCAAGGGGATTTCAATAGGATGTGCTGATAATTCATGGGGTAGGGGTCTAGACCCAAAGGATTTCTTATGAATGTGCTGTCTCTGCTCTTCTCCAGGATTGAACAAAGTCACATTCATGGGTCATACTACACAGCCTAGCTGGGAAACTGCAATCTCAAAGCATTGTTTGCTCCCCAGTCTCTTAGAATGTTCTGCCATTATCCTAGATTCTGCATAGAATCTCCCTAATTTTGTGATTCACCTGTTAGTTCTAAGCATGACGTGGGATCCAAGAGGCAGAGTTGGAATCAGGGTAAGAAATACAATGAGTGCTTCCAATGAAAGCTTTATCAGATGGACTTCTGATTTGGCACAGTGACTCCGTTGCAATAAACCTGGTTGTTAACAGTGAGTGAAGGTAAATAAAATGGGGAGGGGTTTGTGAAACGTGACCATGTCCATTTACTGAATGGACATCTTTGGATAAGACAAGCTGTCTTCAGCCAAGCCACCCTGAGAGCACCCAATCTCATCTGAATACAAGGCAAGTTATCCATAATGCAGTTCCCTGCCACTAGTCCCACATCTTCAGTTTTAGGGTGTGTTATTGGTCTCAAGTTTAAAATTCTACTTAAAGTAGAATAACAGGAAAGAGAATAACAATTAAACATACTTCTTATTTATTTCATGTCCAGTAGATACTATTGATCAATAAACTAAGCACTAGAAAGTGCCTACACAGTTACTTCGTTTCCACATTATTTCATTTAAATGCCTTTATCCCATTACATATAAAAGAATACTGAGCCTCAAAACAGCTATTGAAAATCCCCAGTATCTTACCATTACCTGACAATGGGGGCCAGGATTTTAATGTCAGATTGAAAGAAAGCACTTCTAACTATGCCAAGGTGCATACCAGCAAGGTCAAGTTCCTCCCTACAAAGAATGCCTGAAGACTGCTCTCAGTCCCACCAAGAAACTGACCTGAGCTCCAGATCCAGCAGTGTGCAGAAATATAGGACCCATAGACGCTTCTGGTGCTCCTTTGCACCTTTCCAGAGCATTCCAGGAGCTGAGGGTGCTCAAGATATCTTTTTCTTTTCAGCTTGTGAGAGGAAAAGTGAAAACCCTCTTCAAGAGCTCTGATGACAAACAGTCCCCTAGAAAGAACTAAAGAGGACCCCCTGTACCCTGTTTTTTGCTAGTGTTGAAAGAAAAGTCTAGCACAGCATTTGTTTTAAAAGGTTTAGGTTAGATTCTATGCAATCTCAAGAAACTCTGCTTCAAAAGATAGCTGCCAGCTGGGATCTGTATGACATCATTCCATGCAGTTGGAATGACACTGCCATAACTTGTCTTATAAGACTCAGCACCACATCACTGTGCATTTTCTGTGGAAATAAACCTGATGTTTTCAAGCTATTCTGAAGCCTTTCTGCACAAGGAGTTGAGAAGAACTTCAGCTTTTTCCTCCACATGGTAAAGTTATCAAAATGGAAAAACTAATGTTTTATATACAATATAAATGTGCTTTGTAGATTACAAAGTGCTTGCATGGACAACCACTGCTGGGTAAAATATAAAGTGAAATCAAGAAAAAATATCAGTAAATGGCATTTAGCTATTAAATGCCATCCACTCTTATGTTGTAGGTAAAGAAAAAAAAGAGGGTGAGATGAAAGGGATTCTATATTAGAAATGAAGTCAGCTCCTTGAATTTCTAACTGGTCCTAGTTATTGATAAAAAAAGTCAATGTGCTTTAAATTAAAAATGAGATGGTGCTACTTATGACTTGATAAGTTGTAAAATGTTTTTTTCATCCTTCTCAATCAATGGCCTGGTGCCCCACTGCTATTAAATTTCAGAACTGATGCTCGAATGGATTATACAGGTGCAGGTAAGGGAAAACAACTAGAACAAGAAAAAAAAAAGTTAATTTTGTTTCAGTACCATGTAGGGTGAAATACAGTGGAGACCTCCCAACTTCATGTTTGGTGGCACAAGTTAAGAAGGCTCAGACCACACAGATATTGAACTTGTTTGTACCAAAGCAGTCAGAATGCCACTGTGTTAGGTCATCTCAAAATAAACCATCATCAAGCCCCATATGGCACAGAAAGTCACCCAAGTCTCCCTAAGGCATGCACAGTCTCATACGACCTCTTTTCTGCTGGTGAGATCAGTAACTGTTAGAAGACAGATTTTTTTTTTTTTTTTTTGAGGAATGAGTTTCACTGCAATTAATCTACTCACATTGCAACTAACCACTGCTTATCCTAAGGGACAAGTAGAGAAAACAGCTGCTTGCACTTACTGGTGGGCACGCTTTTCAGTAGCTGTCACATCTGAGTTACTCAGAGGACTTGGCAGTCCTGATACACCACTACTCTGGAGGCCTAATTGGTGGAAGCCACACCTGGCAGCATTGGCCTGTGCAAATCACAGGTGAACATCCTGTGGCATCCTGCCAACAATAGCAACCTATGCCTCACGTGGTGAATAATGCTTTCTAGGAGAACTGAGCAGAGAAGGTGTCATCTGCAGAACATTCTCTGCAGGGCAGTGGTTCTCGACCTGGGCTACACAGTGGACTTACCCAGAGAACCTAAAACTGTTGATGGCCAGGCCTCTGGTACAAGCTGGTTAAAACTGGTATCCTTAGAAGCAGAGATGCTGGTAACAGTATTTTTGAAAGCTGCTCGATAGTTCTCATTTGCAGCCAGGTGTGAGGAGCACTCTGGTAGGGTGATGCTAGTGATACTTGGGTTTGGGCCCAGTTGGTCAGCAGCCTCTGCAGAACAACTTAACAAAACTTTACTTGCTCTGGGCCAGTCTGTGTTCTCCCTGTGATCTAACATCATCAATAAGATTGTGTCGGGGAGCACTGGAGTCAACCTGATTTTCAGGGGTATGAGAAGCTCTATGTGAAATACCTTTCTTTGATTTTTTTTTTCTGCCTAAAAGGTAGGTACAGTTATATTTACTTGTGAAAGCCTGGCATTTGGGAAAAACATAACAAACCAAACACCCTAGTGAAATATGCTTCATTACTGGGGTGATACTATAGAGGAGAGGTAGGAAACAGCGCCCCATACCCCTGTAGAATGTGCCACTTGGAAGCTGAGGACACAGAGGAATTAAGCTGTTATAAATATGACGCAAGGGGCAGCCAAATAGCTCAACAGATTAAAGTTCCTGCAAGCAGGCACAGGGACTGGGGGTGCAATCCTCCAGGGTGCCCTGAGACAGCTATTGAGACTGGGTGTGGTGGTGTGCACCTGTAGTCCCACTTCTTGGGAGGCTGTAAACCGGCGGATCACTATGAGTCCTATCTAATAGTGAGATCCTCAACACCCTGTAGACGCTTCCCTAAAATACTAAATAAACAAACAAACAAACAAATAAATAAATAAGACACAAGTGTCAGAAGTTCATTATGTTGGTTCTGCACAATTTGAAGCTGAAAGCATACACTGTGAAGAAAGAAAAGGTGGCAACTCCATGTCCAGCGATTCGTGTCCTTTTCTGGATTGTACTTTACTCTTCTTATGTTTGAAGATTTTAAAGAGAAGTACCGCACGATGGTCGTGGGTAAGTAGAGATCCTCTCACCGAGGGAAAGAGGGAGGTTGGAGGAGACTTTCTTGGTTTGGATAGCAGTTTGTGGGGAAACTGTTCTGTGGCTCATCATTTTAAGTTGCTTGTTACTTGGAGGCTGATATTTACAAAATGGAATTGCGCACTGTGTATGTCTTACATGTGAGCAGGTTCCAAAAACTCACCCGCTGAGGACAGACAGCAGAGTTAATACAAATGAGTGACACAGTAAATACTCACTGGTTCTCCCTCTTCTTCTTCAGGGGGTCCACAAGACGCAGTGTGTCTCTTATCACAGCCACTTTCACCTCTTCATCGACCAGGCTGGGGACATTTTCAAACACCCCTGGAGAAAGCTTGAAAGGGTAAGGATTTTGTGTTACAGTAGGATCGTGACTCAGTGCCAAAAAGTCATTACTACACCATTTTCCAACCAGTCAAGCAGTTACACTATTATATTTTTCCTGGGCTAATCTATAGGTAAGAATTTTTTAATCCCCTCCTAATAGTACTACCTTAGGAATGCCAATTTCCTTTTATTAATTACAAAAATACCTGAAGAGGAAAAAATAGCACTATGTTTTGGGGTTATCAAAATTATACATGCACACTGTAGAAAAGCTGGAAATATAGAAAGGCATTAAGAAAATTAAAAGATTCCAGATTGGCCCCCTCTGCCCCATCAACCCAATGCTAATAATTGGGTGTGTTTCCTTCCAGGTTTTAAAATGCATTTTGGGGTGGAGAAAAATATAACCACTGTTAAATGTACTATTTATCTTAGCGATTCAAGCATGTCGACATGGCTAAATCATATTCATAGAATTTCAATTAGTTCATCTCCTGAGGCTAACTAATTAGTTTGTGTCAAAACTGATGGAAAGGCTCAGCTGCTTCTAAGTTTCTAGACCTTAAAAATGGGAAGAATGGCATGCTGGGAAATTACCACAGGTCAGAAAGGTCTTATATTAATAGTCTCTGTTTAGAGCTCAACAGAACTAAGTTTATTTGACTTAAACAGAACTTTACTGTGAAAATGTGAGGTTGCTGAGTCTTATGAGGCAAGCAGAAGCCTTGAGAGTAGGAACACTCCGTTTTATAGCCCTATAGTCAATGAGATGCTAAAAACCCTTACCTCATGTTCATGTTCGATTCTCATGCTGGGATTTGCATTAACTTCAAGTAGTATAGGCTTCAGATTTTTCATCAGAAGAATGTCAAAACCTAAAATCTAGACAGAATAAAAATGCTTCAGAATTAATCCCTCCAGCTACAGTTTCTTTGGGGGAGTTAAGTATGATATTAGGATCATTAAGGAGAAAATAAATTTAAACTCAGATGCAACCTTGGCCTCAACCCTGGCTTCTCCAGTCCATAGCCCTTATTCCTTGGAGTGTACTTGTCAGTGCAAATGGATAGCAGAGAATTTTATAGAAACCTTGGTAATGGGATGCGTTCCCATGGTGCATTTCAGCACTATCTGTGTCATCTGGAGTGCTATAAAATGATGACCTCTTTCCTCTTTAACAGGTTTTTTATTATGTTAAGGATTAGTAGTAGTCCATCAATTTCTCCCTCTGCCTTTTCTACTGCCCTTCTCTATTAAGTGGCTTCTTAGCTAGATCTCTAAAAACCTAAGACTGCCTTTCTAAACCAAGAGTATACATGAACATTGTGTAAAGGCCTTCTGAGAACCAGCACAGCCCTATCCCACATCTACTGAGACAGCATTGCTCAGCACACAGCCCTTGCCAGTGTATCTGGGAAACAGCAAACTCCAGATAACCCACAGTTAAGGAGACAGAACATTTGCTGGGCACCCACTAGGCACCAATTACTCTATTGTGCACTAACAGGTCACAATCACACTGAACCCTCATGATGGTACCTTTGAAGGAGGAACTGTGCTTTCAAGTTCACAGAAGCAGAAACTGAGTCTCAGAAAAATTCAAGCACTTTCCTGGACACCGCCTATACAACTAGCTTTCACATGCAAGCATGACGGATTATATACTATGTGCCATCCAGTACAAAGTGACAAGGTGGGCTCTATTCTTTTGAAAAGTATCAATGATTTCATGATGGTGGCTGAGCATAAAATCACACTCAAAGTGTTCTTCATTGTGGGGCCCTGAGCAAGGCCTCAAGGGCCACATGCCACGAAGACAGCTCCACCCCAGGGCTCACCCCCAGTACTATTTGTTGGACACTTTGCTCTTGAATCCAGCACTCTGTCAATTTCCAGTGAGGCTCTGCCTTCTAGCTTCTCTGGTTTTTTCTAGTCTCTTCCTAGCCCTACCATCAGGTTCACCCACCACATGCATCTTGTCTCTCTCCACCTTCAACAGCCCTTCCTAATGAGATTCAGACTACAAGGCCTTCAGATTCTCAGAAGGGCTCTCATTATCTCTAGAGAAGAGATAACACGGCAAGTTTCTAACATAATTGATACAACCCCAAAGCCTCAAAAGATAATGTGGAGAATAGAGAAAAGTGAAAAAGATATGGTTGCAGCCTCTGCTTCCTCTGTGGACTCCAGACGAAAAGATGAGGGGAATCCATTTACTTGTCTATGTAGAATATGCATTAGTTAAATGATAATTATTAAACTGAAGCTTTATCTATATTAATGAAATGAAAGCCTGCATGACCATTTTAGGGAATGATTCAAGAAGTAGTTATGTTTCAGTGAAGGGCAATGAGGATGAAAAGTTGGGAAAAGTCATCTTCCCTCTATTTTTCTTTCCCTGGTCATGAAAAGGAAGGAATGGAAATACAGTCGAAAATGTTACATGTATTATAGATCTGCTTAATAATATATGACAAGTGGATATGAGTGATGAGGCCTTTTAAAGGCTCTGGTGACATCATCGGTCTAACTTCAGGCCTGGTCTGATGTTGATGAGGCTACAAAGGACAGTGGGCTGCTGTGGCCAGGTTTATCATCCTCAGCCATCAGCTCTTGCTTTGTGCCACCTCTTAAATATTTGGGCTTCTACTTTCTCATCTTGTTGGATTCTTTGTCAGTTCCACAGCCAGCACATCCATGAATGCAAAGCTGTTGGAGATGCTGGGAGCTGGGAAAGGGGTAGCGAGGCCTCATGTTCCATGTTGACTTGCGCCCAGCAATGTTATATTTTCCAGAACCTAACTTCAATGCACACTTTTTAATGGGTTGGATCTTGTATAGGAATGATGTGGAGTCAGAAAGACACAGACTTCAACCTCAGCTTGGTCTCTTCCCCTGTAGCTAGAAGGTTTGAGGTAACGTGCTCTGGTCTCTCTAAGCCTCATCTGAAAAATGGAATAACATAGATGCCTTGGAGAGTTGTTGGTGATGGAAGTGAAAAGTAGTACCTAGGGCTGTGCTCATCATATAAAGAGAGCCAGGATAGTCTAGTTCCCTTTCCATTTTCCCATGCCTACCAAGAAATGGCATTAAGCTAGGGGTGGTGGTGTACTCCTGTAATCCTAGCATTGGTGAACACTCAAGTAGGAGGACTGCAAGTTCAAGTCTCACCTCAGCAATTGTATGAGACCCTGTCTCAAAGTTTGAAAATAAAATAAAATAAAATGACTTGGGGATGTGGCCTGGTGGTAGAGTACTCCTGACTTCAGTTTCCAGTACTAGGGAAAAAAGCAAAAGATGGCATTCGTGTGCTTTGCAGTCACCATGAGCTATTCATATTCTAGTTCTTTTTTTTTTTTTTTTAATTTTTTTTTTTTTTTTTTTTTTTTTTTTTTTTTAATCTTTTTTTTTTTTTATTGTTTTCTTGTTTCAGAACCTTTTATTTGTTTATTCACTTATTTTTATGGCCGGCTCAGCCCGCGCCCTGAGGGGAGGGCTGGCGCAGCATGTGGTGCCGGGGATCGAACCGTGGTCCCTGAAGCCACCCAAGCTTTCCCAAGCAGGTGCTTTAGACCACTGAGCCATTCTGCCAGGCCCCATCATATTCTAGTTCTGTTTTTAACTTGTGTGACTACAGGCAGGTTAGTAAATCCAGATTCCATTTCTACATATAAAGTGGAAATATGAATAGTACTTGTTAAACTTAACTCATTCATTAGTAAAATATTTACTGAATGATTTCTACGGCCTAAGAACCTTTCTGTCTGCCAGAACTATCACAGTGAGCTAGACAAATTCTCTTTCCTCATGGAGTTTACACTCTTGTGAGGAAGACCAGTTCAGCAAAGATCAGGCATTAAAAAAAAAAAAAGATCATGCATTTAAAACTATTTTTTACAGTTCTTGACAGCGGTGTTTAGTTAAGGTCAGGTTTATTATATTTTTTCACAAGTTCAAGAAAATATTAATACTGTCCTTTCAAAGATTTAATGAAGTATTCAGCACCAATGAATCTTTAGCAGAATCACAGAACTAGGAGGAGCTTACATTGGACCATGCCATAAAATCTCAGAATATCTGAGCTGGAGAAAAAAAAAAAAAAAAAAAAAAAAAACTAGGAATTTACTTTATCTACTATTCTTCAAAACTGGATTCTTTCTGGGGAAACAAGACAGAAGCCAACCAAATCAGACCTGACCAACTTTATCTATTTTAACCTCCTGAGGTATCTGAGATAAAACCTTTACATTTTTGAAAAACCACTAATTTAGTCACATACCCATTGTCAGCCAACCAGGAATCTGCAGCTTTGAAAGGGAAGACCTCTCTCCAAGTCCCCCTAATGATTGCTGGCTAAGAAAAGATTACTGAATGGATCATTCTCAACCTTATGGAACTCTGTGATACACTGCCTCCTTCCAACAACAATTTTGTATTAAAAATCTCCTGCCTCCGGTGGGCCTTGAAAGATATCTATTCTTCATTGCTGACCTCTAGAAGCTTCAGACCACGTTGGAAACAAAGGGCCCTGACCACTAGTTGTAAATTTATACCAAGACTCAAAGCTGTGCTCTACAGAGTAGGGATTCTCTCCAGCGCCTGACGACTACACAACCACCCACATCCCGAGTGTTTCCGACTGGGAGGTCTCAGACTCCTCAAATTAGACCGATCCAATCTCACTACTGGTGATCAGCAGCTTCTTAACATCGTTCCAAGGGGATCTTGTCCCTTAGTTGGCACTCATCTATCCTTGTCATCACCCCCTACCCTTACTTGAGTGTGGGCTGCACCTAGTGACTTGTATTTATCTAATCAAGACAATAATGTGGTAATGATGGGTGTTCTCTTCTAATATTAGGTTATAAAGACTGTGGTGACTTCAATCTTGAGGTGTTTTTTCTCAGTCTGAGGGTAGCTACCTGTCATAAAATGAGCTGCCCTATGGAGAGGCAGAGGTGGCAAGGAGCTTATTTCTCCAGCCAACTTTCAGAGAGGGCCTTAGGCCTGCCAACAGCTTTATGAGTGAATTTTGACGGGAGGCCTTCCCATTGGTCCTTGAGAGGGCTCCAGCCCTGGCCAATGGGTGGGCTATAGCCTTTCGAGGCATTTAATGCCAAAAGCTATCAACTGTGCCTAAGTTCTTGATCCACAAAGACTGTGAATAATGGAAGTTAGCTTAAACTACAAATTTGGTGGACAGTGATAAATAAAAGATATATAATTTCCCCCTAAAATTTCTGCACCATAATCCACCCATCACACAAGTCAAAGCGTCTCTTTTCACCCTTTATACCTTGCTGGTCCCCACCTCCTCTACACTCTGCCTCCCACAAGCTCCCTGGATCTGACCCATCCTTGCTGCCTGTACCCATTTCTCACTTTTTCCCTCCTCTCAAACTCTCCTCTTGAAATTATCTGGTGTAAGGGGATGCCAGAATAATTTTTCTAGATTGCAGTAGAATATTAACACACCTCTACCTAAAATATCTGTCCATGGAATGAAATTCAAGTTCCACAATTTCTCCCTGGCCTGGAAGGTCCTGAATGTCACTTCACATCTCGCACACCCACTCACCCTCCTTTCCTCACGGCTGCACACCTTCAACTGTAATGGCACTGAACCACAGGTGGCTGTAGGACACTTTACTGCTCTCTGCATTCTACTCTTTTGCCTGGATGACATTTATTTATAAGGTGTTTTCTGGCACTGGGGATACAACAGTATACAAGAGAATGTACCTGCTCTCTGGGCTCACATGCATTTTATTTTATTTTATTTTTTAATTTTATTTGCATTTATTTTATAATTAATTTATTCCCATGCCATAAGTTTTTGTTTCTTCAGTTTCTTCTGGGATATCTTTTTCTTCTGTGCAGCCTCCTCCTCTGGCTTAGGAACAATTTGTTCCTTTTCAGTAAGGATCATCTCAATATGGCAGGGGGAGCTCATGTCTGGGTTAATCCGACCATGAGCTCACATGCATTTTAGAGGGAAGGGAGTCCACAGGCAGCTGACAATTTAAACAACGCAAGAATGTAGAATGTGACACGGTGGCGGGGTGGATTTGGAGAGCTACATAAGACAACCAGAGATTGTATGGCTTCTAATAGGAACTATTAAAAATGCTCTTTATTCTTCTGGACATAATATCTTTTCTCTCGAATTCTTTGGAGATCTTCTTATACCTGCCTTTCCATAATCATATTATAACCCTTGCTGTGTGTGTGTGTGTGTGTGTGTGTGTGTGCAGTACATGGGGGCCCTATTTGTGGCTTCCTAAACTTCATGGACCAAGAGTGTATAGATTTTACCAAATGTGGAAAATTTTGACTATGATTAATTCAATTATTTTTCTATACTTCACTTAACAAGTCTGTTCTGGGCCCCCACTTGCACATTAGATCACCTATTATTTTATCATAGTTTTTCTCTCCTTTGTCCTTTTTTTCTCTATGTTTAGTTTTGGTGAATTCTGTTCCTACGGCGTCAAGTTCATTGATGATTTCTTCTTGAGGGTCTAGTTTCCTGTTAATCCCATCCAGTGAGTATTTCATTTCAGACAATGCATTTTCTTCTCTGTTTTTAATAGGTTCCATTTCTCTCTTTATCAAGCTAATATTTCCCTTGCAATTTGGTACATAATCATAATAACTATTTTAACATCCTTTCCCTACTGGTTTCATTATTACTAATATTTGGAATCTATTAAGCTATTTCTCACATTGGTACAGGCTAACCTGTCTTGCTTTGGGGAATGTTTAGTGATTTTTCTTAATTGGATGCTGGACATTGTGATATTACAATGCTAAATGTCTGGATTTTGATGACTTTTAATGTGTTGGACTTTGTTTTCTTACCAGTCATTTGCAAGTTGTCTGATGAGTTTCAGTCCTGACATTTAAGATTGACAAAGTTGGATGACAACCAGAGCAAGTCACCCTACTCACTGAGGACACACTTCTCTGGCATCTGCACAGAGTGTTTGCAGCATCACACCAGGACGGCACTCTGGTGCTCGAGTACCTCCATGCCCTGTGCAGGCTCAGGATGTCACACGGCATTCTGCCCCGCTTTGCTGATGAACACTTCACACACACCTGGCCTAGCAGCAGCAAAGACACAGGAATCTCATGCAGATGTCAGGAGTCCCTTTCCTACTTAGCACCTTGCCTCCCAGATTCCTAGCCCACAACTTCCAGCTGCTTTAGCCTTCCCAGACTTTGATCTCCATCTCCTCTATTCACTGAGGTCGCCAGATCCTGTGGAGGTCCCCTCATAGTCCCACATTCTGGGCATTGCCTCCAGATAGAAAGATGAGGCAGCCATGAGACTTACCTAGGTCACCTGTTTTCTCAGGGGCCACTGTCTTGAGCTATTATTCCCTGTCCAAAGTCTAAATATTTATCTCATATACACACTCACAGTTATATTTTGGTCATTTAGTTGTCTGCAGAAGATAGTTGATTTTAATTTTTGTTGTTTACCATGACTAAAAGCAAGCATCCCAGAAAGAGACACATGAACAGGGACTGAACAGAGTGATAGAATAAGTCCTTTTTGAAGAGCTGTGGAAGAGCATTCTAAGCAGAGGAAATAAGAAGAACAAAGGCCACTCTTGAGTGACAGCAAAGAGGAAAGCAGGAGGGAGAATAGTAGGAAATGAGGTCAGACAGAAGCACAAAGGGTGGATCATGTGACATCTTGTAGACCTTGATAAGGAGCTGGGATTTTAAGTGCAGTGGAAAAGTCATTGTGGTGTTTGAGGAGGGGAAGTAACTTGATCCAACTTATATTTTTCAAGAATCTCTTTGGGTATAATCAGGAAAAAATAGCTGTAGGCAGAGAGTGAGCAAAAAAGTGATGTCAATTAAGTGGTTGTCCTAGCAGTTGAAGAGCAAGGCGTTTCTTACTAAGACTGTGATGGCAACAATGGAACTAGGTAGAAGTGATTATATCTGGAATGTATTTTCAAGTATACTTAAAGAGCTGGGTATGGATGGGAAGTAGGAAAGAGGGACATAGAAGAAATAGGATGAGCCAGATTTTCACTCTGGGTAAGGGATTAAATATTGTTCATTACTGATATAGGAGAGACAATGGACAGTCTCTCTGGAAGAGAAGTCAAAGGTTACATTTGGACATGGTATGTATTGATGTCCACAAGTTCTTGGTAGAAAAGTCAACTGGGTCATGAGATATAACAGTCTGGAGTTCAAGAAGAGGTCAAGATTGGAAATACAAATCTAGCATTCAGAGATAGGTAGCTGGTTCTTAAAGTCATAGGGCTACATGAGATCATTTAGGGCAGCGGTTCTCAACCTGTGAGTCACGACCCCAGCAGGGGGTCGAATGACCAAAACACAGCAGTCACCTAAAGCCATTCCAAATCATAACTGTAGCAAAATTACAGTTTTGAAGTAGCCACCAAAATTATTTTTTGGTTTGGGGTCACCGCAACATGAGGAACTGTATTGTGGGGTCATGGCATTGGAAAGTTTGAGAACCACTGATTTAGGGGGAGAAGGTAGATGAAAGGACAGATTTGCAAAGACAGAGCCCCAGAGATTGTGAACAATGGCAGGTCCAGAGGAAGGGGCTGAGGAACAGCAACCAATGAGGCAGGAAGGAAACCAGCAGAGTATGGTGTCCCTCGTCTTCTGCTTGGCCAGTTTCTCCTGTGTTCCACTTGAGCACCCCTTTCCCTGGCAGCCTTCAGCTATGAGCCAACTGTCTCTTTCCTGTGGGCTCCCAGCATCTGTGTATGCTCTTGACAGCAGTGCTTACAAGGAGCTATGATTGTCAGGGTCCATTTTGCTCTACTACACTGAATAGACCTTAGGGATGGGGACTTTGTCTTATCCACAGCCACATGTCCCACAACTGCTCAGGACATGTCTCAGTGAGAGCCCAGGGAATGTGTTCAAACCTAAAGGTGGGTGAAAGCTTAAATATCAGACATGGTCAAGGAAAGATCTACAGAGGAGGGAGCATGTGAGTAGCACCTTGGAAGACACAGAAGGTCAAACAACAGTGAAAATGAGAAAGAAGATTCAGATTGGCCAGGACCAAAGAGTAGAGCAGGACTGGGCAAGCAATGATGATACTCTAGAGGAGAATCTGGTATATTTTATAGCATAGAGGGCTCAGGTAGGGAATAGGGACATTAGACTGGGGCTCGTGTGGGAAGTGACAAATGTCAGGCTAAGGCTTTAGAACATAAGTATTTCAGTTAAGTTTAAAAAGTGAATATTTTATGATCTCCTACAGCTTCAAACCTTGCATTTGAGAACAATGGTCATGACAATAAACATTGGGATCATCATAAAAAACATCATTTCTTATGTTAAGAGTTCCACATAGCTTTTTCTTAACTAGCTCTCAGAGGGAGCTACAGGTATTCCCTATACTTTTAGGCAAAGAAACCAAAATCTAAGAAAAGTTAACTTGCAGAACTCACCAGCTAGAGTTGCCAGAAGAGGGGTGCTGGAGTAGCTCAAACTCAGAGTGTTGAGAGTAAAATGAAGCCCTTGACCACTGTACTGCTCCTTGGCCTCTTCCCTGTGTTCTGTCTGGACTGCAGGCTAAGGACAAAGTCACAAGGAGCAGAAAGGAGACAAGGGGAACATTTTAGGAAACAGGAAAGGCATCTCCTTCAGACATCTAAGGGAAAGGGCCACAGCCAAGGACAGAATTCGGCCCACAGGCAAGAAGAATATCCACACCATGCCATGGAATGGGAAAGAAAGTTCTTGAAAGCTGAACCTGTGTGTATTTCTGCCATGTGAATCATCTAGACCCAGATACAGCTTGCCCGAGGTTAACCCTGGGTCACACTGCTGCCCCCAAAAGGATGGGTGTGAGGATATGTTTTGCTGCCACTGCCTGGACAATGACAGGGCACAGGCTGGGATGACAGGGCAGCCCTGGTTCCAGGCAACAGATCACAGGAAGCCTGCCCACAGCCCGCGTGGTGCCAGCCACTGCTCGGGGCCATCACAGTTTCCCAAGCAGTTATTGTGGCTGCGATTCGCAAGGGGTCACGGTCATGTATTTAAGCTGAACATAATTGTGTTGGCTAAAGCTTGTGTTGTGGAATGCTGCCTTGGGCCAGCGCTATAAGGACAAGGTGCTACACAGTAGTTTATTGTATCTGTGCAGAGTATTACGGTTAAGTGACCAATGCAAGATCCCGCAGTAATTGATGGCAAAACCATACTGTGACATTAAACCTTTGTGCTCCAAGTCAGGGCAGGGATCTGACACTCTATTAGGAAGAGAGGAGAGAAAAGCAAGACAGGACCCCAAGGAGAGACAGATGTTTGCTCTCAGTGTCACCATCCATCTGAAATGCATGGTAAAACAGCACAAGTCTACAACTTTATACCTGGTTAAAATGTTTTTACTTATGGGCTTCATCCTACTCCAAAGGCAAGCAGGGAAGTCAGCGTGGGTGGTTTACAAAGAGAGAGCGAAAGAGCCATGCAGAGGGGTGAAAAAACCCATCCAGGTCACAGAGCTTTGCATCCAGACTTGCAGCCTTCCTAGAAGCCGTTAGTGTGGTCAAGCAGTGGAACGTGCTCCCAAGGCTCAGGTTGAAGAGATGCTCGCTCCAAGCTGTGGCTCCCCATCTGCTGCCCGCCAGTCCCCACACTGTAAGCCCCAGGTTCCAACCCAATGGCTGTCCCTTGATGCTTGCCCACAGCAAACCGTGCAGCAAAGCAACCGCCCCGGTCCTCCCCACTGCCACTCTGACCAGGCCAGGGTGCCATGGCTTGGGCATTCCTGCTAGGGCCCACATGACAATCCTAGATAGCTGTCACTGTCAAACAGATGTGACCACATGGTCCCCCAAGATGACTCCTGGATATGTCCACAGTAACTATCTCCTTGGCCCTCAGTCTTTGCTAGCACGGGTCAGGATTTGGTTTCTCTGGCCCTCTGTCTAAATTCTGCTCCCTTACCCTTTCTAACATGAGCTGGACATCCTACTGGGAACTAAAGCCTGAGGTCCAGGGCCCAGGGGGGACAGATCTCTGGATGACAAATGGGCTCCCTGACGATGATCTTGATCACTACCTAAATCTACCCCTCAAAGGCTTCTGGAGGTCCTCTGAATGGTACCTTGCCCTCAGAAATCTCTCTGGGCCAAGAGCTGTGCTTGAGGCCTGGCTCCACCTCCTGGTGAATGATCACCCCCTCTGTGGGAGACAGTCCCGGCACCCTGTCTTCTCACTTCTTGTCCCACGCTGCCTGTTGCCAACCTGCCATAGGCTGGAAAACACCCCAACACACTTGGTGGAAGAACTGATCAAAGAACCATGCATATTTATGACAGGATACAAGGATATGACAAGGGTGTACACGTGGGAGCCCCTGTATCCCCATCTAGATGGGTGAGTCTTTGAAACATTGCATGAAGTAGAAAAAAAGTGTCAGAAGACAACATAGATTATACAGCTCAAAATCAGGCAAAGCAGGACAGCATATGACTTGGGAGTATATTTATACATAATAAAACTACTTTTGAAAAAGAAGAAAATAGTAAACATAAAATTTAGGATATTGCTTACATGGGTGAGCATAGGGAAGTGGGATGGAAGGAAGCTAATTAGAGACCTAGGATTGGGAAGCGGATCAGAGATGATACATCCCTCCGATCACTATCAGTGATATACAATCAGGTGGAAAGGGTCTTGTAGTTGTCCTTCTTGTCTTCCTGGTTCTGATTTTTCTGTGGGCAGGAGAGCATGTGTCTAGCATGTGTCTTCTGGGTACCTGACCTCTGTGTCTTCTGCCTGGGCCCCTGACACCACGATCCAGAAGACGCTCTGTCTTCATTCTCCATTCCCTTCCCTCCCACACAGCTGGGGGCCACTGTTGCTGAAGTTCCCAGCCACTTGTTTCATGACCCTTGTGGGTAGTTTTAGCATTGGTGTTTGTCTTAGTTACTTTTCTCTCATTGCTGGGACACATACCTGGCACCCAAAATGAAGGAAGGAAAGGTTTATTTAGTTCACAGTTACTGGAGGTTTCAGTCTATACTCGGCTGGATCCAAGACAGAGAGGCACGTGGCAGAGAGCAGCGGTTCATGGTGGTGGAACAGCAACAAAATGGTGACAGAGGCAACGGAACAACCAGGGGAGCAGAGAGCAACAGCAACAGCCTATCTCTCTGTCTCTCTTTATATTAAATTCAGGCTCTCTGCCTCAGCCTATCTGCCGTAGGCCACACCCATAATCCCAGAAAGACTTAGACCCATAGTCCCATCAGTACTAAAAGACATAGTCCTAGTGGAGGACACAGCAGGGTCAGCTATATCGAATGCTGCCAAAATGCAGAGCAACTGTTACGGTTTATGTCTAGTTGTCCCCCCAGTGCCTCATGCAATCATGGGGCAGGGACTTCTAAAGTTTGAGACTTGACTCCTGATCCACTGGGTCAAGGCTGGGAGTCCAATGGGAACTAGCAATGATTACCTGGAAGCAGGTGGGTCCCGGCCTCCCTGTGGGGATGTCCGACTGGTAGAAGACCTTGAGCTCTGGAGTCAGGGCGATGACAGTCTTAATCACCAAAGAGATGATGTCAGACCAGACTTTCTTGATGTCAACACCTTTGGAAGACAGCTTATAAAGAATGCTGGAAAAAGTCCTCTTACTGCCTGTGCTAGTATTGTCTGAATGGACAAAGTTGCTGCTGTGGACATTCAGTGAATAGTTGGTTAAGTGCATGAAGACACGGTGTAGGTTTTGGGGATTGGGCTCCTGATATGGCTCAGTACAAAATCTAGAAAGTCCATCTTTGGCTATGTAAATCTCTAAGGGGTCTAAGGACTTGAGAAGGACGTACAGACGAATATCAAACTTGAGCTTGTCAATGAGGAGGGGTTTGCAGATGTATTCCTGGACCACAGCTGGCCTGCTCTGAAGGCTCCCACCCAACCGGATGTCATTGGGATCTTTAATGAGGTAGATTCCATCACCCTGACAGCCGCCATCAGGTTTCACAATAAAAGTGGGCTTCCAAGAGGGGTCTCCATCTTTCACCATTTGAACCTGGGAAGAGAGGGAAAGAACGATTAGCATGACACCCTTCTCCTCTGAGGTTCCCAACACAGCAAGACTCGGGCAAACATCTGCTGGAGGAGTAGATCCCTGTCTATGGGTTACCTGCTAGGCATCATGCATGTGGATGATGCCATACGAGGTTCCAAGATAGTGACACAAAAATTATTTTCTATCTGTATTTCAGAGGGAAATGAAGAGTACACTAGATTGACAACCCCAAGTCTTGAGTTCAAATCTTTTTTCTCCAGATATTCACTAAGCTCTTGAAAAAAGTCATGTAACTAATAATCATAATGGTGATGATCCACTTGTGAGTGCCTACCACACACTAAGTATTCTACTGGGCACTTTATAAACACTGCCTCACTTAACCCTCTTAGAAAACATAGCGTCCCCTCTTTACAATAGAGGACATGCAGATGGTACAGCCATTATTATAAGCATGAGAGCTAGCATGCAACATCCTGGGCTCCAACCCTGGTCCTGTCACTTACTGTCCAACCTCAGGCAAGTCACTTAGGTTACCTGTGCCTTCCTGATCTGTCGGATAGGAGTAAGGTTGTTCTGACGACTAAATGAGAAAATGCCTGCAACAGGCTGGGCACACAGAACCGGACTCGTACAAAGCAACCCAAAGTCAAAGTTGTGTGCTGGCTACCTGAGAGACAGAATTGGTCTTGAAATTTAGGTGGAGGACTCTACCCTGTTTGTACCTTTCTCCACATTACCAAGTTTTAGTTTTAAGATAAGGATATAAAATTCCACCCTTATGAGGCGCTTAGAAAGTAGAAATAAACTGAAATGTACAGAGGTCCATAAAATGTGAGATTTATCATTTGCATCTGTTACTAAGCTCATCCAGCAACCTGTCCAATCCACTAGTCTCTTGACATCTTTTTGAAATTGAGGTCTTTCATCCACAATATCTGCTGTCTTCCCAGTTCCGAGACAGCAGGATGCTCCCACAATTAATTACTCAGGCATGTGACCAGTCCAGATCTTGGACCTGCAGCTGGGCATAGTTCATATACACCCAATTTCGCCAATGAAATGCTTTGGATCTGCGCCCACCCCTCCAGCCTGTGTTGGAGCTTTAATCTCCAAATTCCTACATGGACAGTATTTGGAGGTGGAGCTTTAAGAAGGAAATTAATTAGATCAGGTCATTGATGGCTTTACAAGAGCAGAAGGAGCAACCAAGAAGACCCACCTGGCTCTGTCTTGCCATGTGATGCCTTCTGCCATGTTCAGACAGAGCAAAGAGGTCCTCTGCAGATGCTACCCCCTTGGACCTGCTAGTCTCTGTTACCCTAGGAAATAAATTTCTATAAACGATCTGATCTCAAGTATCTGGTTTTACTAACAGACAATGGAGACAGGCAGACTCTGTGGGACACTCTGTGCACCTGTAGAGAATGGGTGGGACTGACAGGCCAGGAGGTTTGCACCAAGGATCCAGAAGAAATGCAAAGGAGGAAAGAGAGAGGAAGAGATGATCCTGTCCTCTGCAACATCTGGTGTAGAAGTTGTACTCTGAGCTGCAACTGCGACCGAGTTGGAGATGTGCCCCGGGGCTGGGCTTGCTCGGCATCAAGCTTTGCTGTGTAAGCTTCAACCAGGACATCTGGGCTGTACTTACCTCTTTGACTGGCCTATATTTCTAAGTGAAGCTTTTGCCAATTCCTTGGAGGCTATCAGTTATTCCAGGCTTGTAAAAGATCTTTAACAATGGAGAAACACTTAAAGCCTTAATAATGGTCCACATCAATTGTTTCCCCTTGTCAGCAGGATTCGAGAATGGAACTTCACCAGAGATCAATGCAAGGCTCCCAGGGCCCTCCACAGAGCCCCCTTGTAACTGTGACCTTGGTGCTTATGTAGTTATTTAATATTCATCCACAGCATTCCTTCACACAGCCCTTTATAGTAAATATGAGCATGCTGGACAAATGGCAGCTATGGATCAGGAAGAGAAAAATGTCAAACTTGCACTGATGGGTAATTTTTCCCTCTGGAAAGATTTTGCTATGCCAAAGATACTAACGGTTCAATACATCATCAGGAACAATATTTTCTCCTTTGCATTCAACGTATGCGCCTTAAATAAATTAAACCCTATGGTCAATAGCCTCTGTCATTCATTGGACTACTAAATATTTCTTCTGCTCCCTGCTGGAGTAATAGCTAACAAATCAAGATTATTAATTCCATTAGAATCATTGGAGTTTTAGAGCCGAAAAGATCTGTAGAGATCAACACCATCCCATTCTTTCATAACTCAAAGCCTTGTGTCATCTAACTGGCTGTGGGGGGAGGGGTAGAAAGAGACCTGAGGTCTCATCCACCCTGGATCTCTGTCCATTTTTACCCTTGATAAGATTAAAGTTCTCTTTTTCTGGTTGCCATAGGAAGAGCTCTTTTAATATCTTAGACTTGATATCTCAGTATTGTTGTATGAGGAGTCTGGCTGCTAAGCCACAGCTGTCTTGGTACACACACACACACACACACACACACACACACACACACACACACACAGAGAGGTTATTAAATAACTGAAATACTGATTCTTAGAAGTCACAAACCAGAATCAAAATAATCTATAACTCTGGGCCCAGGCGCCAGACCAAGAAATTCTGGAGTTAATAGATCTTGGCCAAGACTTACCCATGTGTATTTTAGCAAAAGCACCACAGGTGATTGCAATGTGTATGCTGTGTGAGGATTACTGGACTAATGCGAATGTAATAAAAATGTAATCTGAAACCAACATCTTGAATCCTGTTTTGTGCATTGGCGTTGGCAAGTGTGAGGAAGACTAGCCCTTGAGCTACAGCTGATGACTATCGCTAGTTTTATCCAAAGGTGCTGTTGGGTATGAAATCCATTATCTTGTAACTGTATATATGGACAGTTGAAAGAGATACACAGAGGATACAGCGGCCGGGTCTCTTGGTGTTCCTCGCGCCTATTGCAAAATTTCCGCGTCTTCTACTGCCCCCTAGTGGTCATTTCGGAAATGCGCTGAACTCTTCTGAATTTTAACCTTACTTAGCAATTAGACATCCGGTGGAGACGTTAACATGGTCCGAAAGAAGCCCTGCCACGCAGGCAGTATTATTCAGCCTTAAGAAAAAATAAAATTCTAATAGCACGGATATGTAAGGGAAACGAGACAGATACAAAAAGGGGAGCGCTGTATGAAAGGCCCTAAAGAAACTTTAGAGACAGAAAGCAGCATGGTGCTGGCCAGGGGCTGCGGCCAGGGTGAATGGAGAGCCAGTGCTTAAAGGGTACAGAGTTGAAGGTTTTTAAGATTAAAAAAAATCTCTAGAGATGGATGATGTTTGCGAAATGGTACCACTGAAGTCCGCACTCAAAATAGTCCAAACTAGTAAATTTGTTAAGTATGTGTTACCTCAAAACGTTTGTGAATTTATCAAATTAAACAGAAGACCTCTGGTGAGTTACAAAACGTATGGAGGTATAAAAATCCCGGATATTAGTTTCGATTTGGTCGGATAATGTTGGCTGTGCGAGGCCACCCAGCCGGGCGGGCCCTCGCTCTACTCACCTGTGAAGTACAAGGGTCACGTTTAGATCACGGGCTTTCCCAGCTAACAAGTGATTTATCCTGCTAGCACCACCGCTGAAGCTGTGTCGCCACCACGCACGTGGCATTCATCACACCCGAGTGGTCACAGTGTGCTGCTGTGATCAGCGTGCTAGTATGATCTATAAGAGCAGAGATTCAGATCAGAGATTTATGAGGCATCGAGCAAAGCCAGCTGGGCGTTCAGGAGAAGACAGGAGCTAAAATATTGGGCGGGAGCAATTCGGCGACTGGAATACCAAGCTACAAAACATTATTAGTGGTGAGGGGCAGGTAATAGGACAAGTTCTGAAGAAATACTGTGTGTGTAATTCCAGGAACGTCAAAACCAATTAGAGCACTCCTTTGTCATGCAGGAGGATTTGCATGCAATTGTAGGAACTGCAGGCCCTGGGCGTCCCTGACACAGGCTGCAGATCCTGAGCGATGACGAACCTCTGGTAGACTTGCTGTGGCCGCCAGGAGGCCGAGCTGGCAGCCAGGGCAGACTCCTATTCTCACGTCAAGGGGGTAAGACTAAAGCTGGTGTGCACAACTGTGACAGGGCAGAGGCCAGAGGGGTGAGGTGAAGGGCAGAGCAAGGGCAGAACCATGGGGCAAGAGGAAGAAGCTGGGCAGGAAGCAGAAGAGAGAAAACAGAGGGGACAGTGTGGTGAGTCTCTGGTGATCCTGCTGAGGAGGCCGGCCAGGGCCAGGCAGCAGCGGCAGCTGCATCCGCATGCTTAGCAAAGCCTGCTCTAACACTTCCTTGCCATCCTCACAACAATCCTGTTTCACAGATAAGGAAATGGAGGCCCAGAGATGCTAATGTAGTGTGCCAAAGGTTACACAGCCAAGAAGCCTGGATTTGAACCCTAACAGTGGGATTTCAGAGCCAAATGCCTAGAATAAACGAGGAATGAATGTGGAGAAGGGGAGAAAAGAAGATCAAGCTTCGGCATGAGGCAGAGCATGAGTAGGGCTTGGGCAGTGCTCTGAAAGGAGGGGGGTTTACTGAAAGGATGGTGAACTGCAGAGGAAGCCACTCAATTAGCTGCGTGATACAGAAAGATCCCTCTGCTCAGAGGCTGCCTAGAGAATGCATGGAAGAGACAGACCGCTGGGGCAGAGAGGAAATGTTTGCGCTGAGGCGGGGGTGGAGCTGGAGGGAGAAAAGGAGGCTGCAGAATGTTTGCCAAGGTAAAATCGACAGGACTGGGTGAGGGACAGAGTGGCCTTTGGGACAGCTTCCAAACATTAAGGTAGATGGCGGTTCTAGTCACAAAGGCTTTAAGAGGAGGGAGGAGAATTTAGGGGAGTCAGAGGGAAGATGCCCATCCAGATAGGAGACTAAGGAAGGCATCCTGCTGGAGAGGGCCTGGGAACCTGGAAACAAGTGTTGGGAGTGTGGGAGAGAGAGCTGGGGTCATTAGGGCCCTGGTGATGGCAGAGGCCCTGGCAACAGGCAAGGTCACCAGGGAAAGTATGAAGAGACAGTCACATCCGGGAACTAGAAGGAAGCTCACAAGAATGGGCAAGAAGGATCACAAAATGTCTTGTATCTGTGTGTGATCTGTAGGCAACTGATGGAGTTTCAACCAGAGAGGGCTGAGGCACCCACAACACCAGGGCACCTGTCGGAGTCACCATTTGGAAGCAATGAGATGAAGGACGAAAGAAACCACAGCTATCAAAGTCCTGGAACCCTGGGCTGGGCCAAGCTCAGCAGGGTAGACTGAGAGGAATGTGTGTGGAGAGGCAGAAGCCGGGAGCCTGGTCAGTGATCTTGGGGTTTAGGGGTCAGCAGTTATGGAGTGTGATGGTACCATTTGATTTAGGGAATAGAGGAAAGGAAGCAGGTCTCAGACAGTGGAGGCAGGGTGGCGGAGGTGAGGAGTTCTCTTCACGGAGCAGCTATGGCCACAGAGCTCATTTAGACTTTTATAACTCCATTGCTCAAGCTCATTACGGTTCATTGGACCCATGCTACAGGCTCCAATATGTCCCAGAGATCGTTTATTTCAACAAAATACCTCTCCCTATCTTAGGGAAAAAAAAGTAAGAAGTGCTGGTAGGGGCAAGCCTCAGATTTTGACCAGAGGTGGAGGCTCTGCTGAGCCAGAGAGGGTATCCAGACAAACCTCTCGGCTCAGTGGATGGGGAAACCAGTGGCCACGTGGGAAAGAATGGTACCGGCCACCAACCTTCTCATCCATCCCCTGGTTTGGGAAGAATTCTAGGTGAGAAAGCCTAAATAGCACATTTTAAAAGCTCCTTTGGCTTTATTGCTCATGAGTAGGATGGTTTGCTCAAAGTTTAAAGAAAATAGCATTAATTGTTCCCAAGGAGTTGTAGCTGAACACACGACTCCTTGGCTTGGCTCGTGTTAAAAGGCCCTCGTCCTTGGCACGCAGCTCTGACTGGCCTGGCAGCCCCCTCACCTCACCGCCCTCTCTCCTGCCTCTGTTATTTTACAAGGTTTCCCTTCCACCTCCGTCAGCCCCTCTGCTCTTTCGGGGCCTATGGCGCTCCTACCTGTCATCTAAAACCCACATCAAAAATTCCTCCTGGCAATGCCTTCGCACTTTGCGACCCTGTATGTTGGGATCTTTTTCTTTCCCAAGTGCTTTTCCATGTTCATCTAACCCCAAATCTTCCCAGCCAGCCCTTTAAGGCCCTGGATGAAATTATCACTGGATATACAAGTGCATGCACGGGCACGTGTGCACACACACACACACACACACACAGAGCTGTGATGACACAGCTAGTGGTAGAGACAGAATTAAAACACAAAGGCTTAGGATCGCCAAGTTAATGTTCTCTCCCTCAATTCACCATAATGTTAGTTTGGTGCTGTGATAAATTTCAACGTTTTGCAGTCAGTGTTTGATTTGCCCTTCAAGTTGCCACTCTAAGGAGAGTGAGGAAATGGAGACACAGGGTGAGGCAGGAAGCCCGCAAGTACCCAGTGGCCCGGGTACCCAGTGGGAGTGAAGCATCAGCCCTGGTCCCCAGCTTCCCCACCCTTGGCAGATGCCTTAAAATTCACCTTGGAGGTCAACAGGTGCCGTGCAGGTTGCTCAGGGAAGCCGAGAAGGAGGAGCCTCCTGTGTGCTTTCCCCCAAGTCCAGCCTGCTGTCCTGCAGTGTAATGGACCTCAACCTTGGTGAGAAGCAACTTCATGTGGAGCATAATCCATCCATCACTTGTGAGCAAGCCAAGAGCCACTCCAGAACACACCTGGGAAGGAAGAAGTCCTCTTGCGAGGCTGCCCATTTCCTCCCAGGCCTCTTGTCAAGCCCCTCTTGCTACGCCTGGGGAGACTCCAGGTGTCAGCCCTGCCTGGCCTCCCCAACCTTCTCCCCACAGGAGCGGCCCCAGCCAACCCTCTTCCCTCCCCAACCTGAATCTCCTAACAAGGGGGTTCTAAGGCAGGCTTGTGAGGCTCTCACATTGCCACAGGCCTCAGCCCCCCGTGGCCTTCACTCAGCCCACATATCTGGAGTGGTGGTGGTGGGGCAGCAGGGTGCAGGACATGGGCTTTGGAGCCAGAAAGACTTGGGTTCAAGTCTCAGTGTTACCACTTCCTAACTGTATTAATTTGCTTTCTGTTACTATAACTAACATCTGAGATCAAGTAATTTGCAAGGAAAAGTGATTCGTTTAGCTCACAGTGTTGGAGGTTCAGGGGAATGGCACCAGCACTGGCATGGCTCAGGCAAGGGCCTCCTGGTAGATAGCATCACAGCGACAGACACATACGAAAGAGAGAATGGTCACATGGCCAGACAGGAAGACAAAGAAGGACTCACAGGCAGACTCACTGTGAAACACGGCACTCTCAGAGAGCTAACCCAGGAGACCGCCTCGATCCCTTCCAACGGCACAGCCCCCAATGACCTACAAGCCTCCCATCAGATCTAGCTCATAGAGGTCCACCACCTCCCAACATTGCCACGCACAGGAACAAACTCAACACAGGATTCCTTGAGGGACAAACTCAAACTATATCAAATCCAGCACCAGCTCTTGGACCTGGGCAAGCTACATTCCCTTTTTGTGTCTTGACATCTTTGCCTGTCAAACAGGTATAATGTGTCCACTCCCTGTGGTTTAGGACAATTCATTCGCAGCAAGCCTTTGTACATGACCCAGTGCTGTGTTTATTATCTTATTCCTATCAGTCTTCCTTGGTTTCTGAAGCTGATTCAGCCCACACTGCAGGGCTGGGGTCTGCACATGTGACATCGTCACCCTACAGTGCTCTCCCCGCAGGGACTGGGACCTTCTTCCTGCTGACTCTCAGCTGCTTCAGGGTCCCTGTAGAAGCCAGCACCACCCCTCCCTCCAGAATCCAGCCCACATCCTGGCTCGTCCCTGGGCCTCGCGGCCCACACTCCTCCCTGTTCCTCTTTGCTAGCAGCACTGAGGCCCCAGAAGGCACCACGCCCTGCCCACCCAGAACATAATACTTGCTTGCTGAGTAAGCTCTTTTTCCAACTAAAATTGTTTTTCCAATAGTGCGGCTTTCCTGCTAATGAACTGGCTAATGAATCCTTAGCTCCCTTCCAAATGTGTACAGCTCCATTACAGTCAAAAGCACTTTTTGATCATTGACTCTGGCTTCTTCTCCTGCCCAGCACCACAAACCTATATCTCTTACATTCCTATCATAATTTACATACGGATTTTTTTTTTAAAGCCTAAGAATATTGGTCATTTTTAGCAGTACTAAAGTCATGTGCCTTTGCTCCTAATTCTTTTTTGGCCAAAGTGGGAATATTGATCTACTGTAGTATTGATTGGGCCAGGCACTAGGCCAGGCACACCAACATGTATGCATGAGATCTAATCCTACAAGGTCAGCAATAGCACTTTTATTGTTACAGTTTGTGACTTAGAGGGCAGTCCCCACATTGCAAAACCCTCTAAAATAGATGCTGACCACTAATCTGTTCTCTCCTTGAAGGCAGGGGAACTGTTAAGGTTTGGGTCTAGCTGTCCTCTCAAGGCCTCATGTAGTCATGGGGCAGGGACTTCAAGAGTTTATGATTAACCCATGATCCAGTAGGATTATGGATGATCCAAAGCTGGGATTGTGGGTTTTAGTGCTGCTGGGATTATGGGTATGAGTACTTTCCCCAGACAGAGGCAGACAGAAAGACAGACTTCCTCTCTGGAGCCATTGTTTCTGTTACTCCTCCATTTTTCTCTCTTGTTGTTAGCTGCCACCATGAAAGGTCCCCCCCCCCCCCGTTGTGTTCCAGTCTGCCTTGGAGCCAGCTGAGTATGGACTGAAATCTCCAGTAACTGTGAGCTGAATAAACCTTTCCTTCCTTCACTTTGGGTGTTGGGTATTTATTCCAGCAATGAGAAGATCAACTGAGACAGGAACTGACCTCCCTTGTGTCTAGATTGCTGTGCTGCTCTGTTCCCTGCCACTTTGTCCCCACCCAACCTTGATGGAGTAGCAGTCACAATGTGTAAGTGCTCGTGGAATTGGCTCAGCCATCTCGCTCAATGTTGTCACATCGTATTGGAGGTTGCAGGTAACATGGCTTCACATACCAAGCCTGCATACTCCCGCCACTCCTTGGACTTCAGTTAAAGTATGCTCTGAAAGTGGATACTTCGCCACCCTCAATGGCATACACTCTCTCAGGTTCCAGACCCTACTATTATACATGCAACACGTCACACTTTCAACTCCTTGTCTTTTCCTTTCAGATCTGCTCCTCCGGAGCTACCTTCATCAACCAACACTGCCTCCATCCTCCCATGTGCCTAAGCCAGAGATCCAGGCTCAACCCGGTTTCTACTTCGTCCCTCATCAGCCCCACCTACACCAAATTCTGGCTTTTCTTCTCCTTAACACATGGAGCAAGCCTCTAATCATCTCTGTTTTCCGCCTGTATTACTGCCGAAGCTTTCCAAGCCATCCAAAGGACAGCACACGGGATCTGGCACGGGTGTTTCCCATGATGCATACTCAGTGCTTACAAGCAACTCTCTGAGGTCAGCATTACAGGATGATGCATATAAAAACTGCCATTTTTATAGATCAAAACCACTACATGTGTGTGTGTGTGTGTGTGTATTCATACTGTTCATGCTGATACTATTATTACCCCATCACTGGCATGGAGACATAACGGATGAGCTATTTCCATAAGGTCACATGGTTTGAAAACCAAGGAGCCAGGCCCTTAACATGGGTATGAGCTGCAATTTCTGAAAGCCATACAGATGCTGCTAAATCAAACCAGCTTTCAGGATCTCTATACTCATTCTCAGAGAAATATTCCCAGCTTAGTAGTTTAAAATGCAATTAAAATAACAAGTGCCAAAAACAGCTATCATTTTTGAGCAACTATGATGTGTCTTACAGTCATCATTTTACTTGATCCTCGTACTCGTGCTATGAGAAATGCACTGGAATTTTTTATTTTTTATTTTTTGGTTATGAGAGATTTTGTTGGTGATTATATTACAAATAAGAAATCTACAATCTTGAGAAGTCCAATAAGTTGGAATCACATGCCCAAAGTTCAGGAGGATAGGGATAGATGAGAAGGCTTCACAGAGCACAGCTGGGAATCTGGGTCTTTACTGCCCTAAGTACCCAGCTCCAGGTCCCAAGGTAGGTGGGCTGGGACCCAGTGCAGAGCTAGTGCTCCTGGCAAGACTGATCCCTAGCAGAAAAGCACTGGATGGGAACTAACAAGCCCAACAGTGTGAAAAAAAGTATCTATCTCCTCTGACAGCCTGGACCTGGACTGGGCAGGCAAGAGCTTGTCCAGGACCTGCCTGTCATTAGCCTCACTGTTTACACCAGCAGAATGAAAACAGGATCTCCTGTAAGCCTCTCTTTCCATGGCAGGTATAAATTTCAAGGCAAGCTCCAAAGTGTTGACATCTAAGGAATCCCGTTCACATGCCTTTGATCATAAGAAGCTCCAAGGGAGAGCGGCTAGCTGGAAGCCTTGTTGAGCTGAGTGGTGCAAGGAACTACCGCTGGCCCACTGGAGGCCAGCTAGAGCAGCCATTTGTCCCTCAGCAAACACAGTCTGTGCCCCCCCCATTCTATTTCAATGGATCATGGGATGGGGAGATAATGTTGAGGGGTTATAAGCTCTCTGTCAAAGGCTCCCAGTGAACATTAGCCCAGGCCGTGCTTTCTGAACTCTGGCTGGTTCCTTATCTCCCAGTCATTTGTGAAGAATCTTCCTCCTTCCTTACTAAATCCCAGAGGAACAAGGGAGGTACCCTTGCTGTGTGATTGCAGACTGTCAGCTATTGGCTTTGGGGCTCTCTCGTGAACCTCTGTAAGCATTACAGTAGATTGGGGACTGCAAGGGGGAAAGTTCCCATTTAAGGGTCTGAACCAAGCCTGGGCCCCAACTCTTTCTTAGTTCTTGAAAGCCTCACCATAGATTAACCATGTGGGGAAAAAAAAAAGTCTCAAGCAGAGCAAAAGGGAAGGAAACAGTGTTGTAGCTTACTGATTTATCTGTGAGAGACTCTTGCTTCTCCAGGGCAGGGCTCTTAGGTTTGACCTTAAATGACAAGACGATGCTCCCTGGGGGCTAGGAGCACCTGCACATTCCCAGAGGCTCACTCTCTGAGGTGCCCCTGCCAACTGACCCAGAAAACCCCACCATCCCTATGCAATGCCATCTATGACCCACAGAGACAGGTCAGCTGTGATCCAACCACAAAAGCAGCATGAACATCAAGGTGGAGGACCCTCAATGCCATGGGCCACAAATGAAATGCAGAGAGAGACAGTTGGGCATTTGTTACAACAGCATGAACAGCTTCCTCTGTCCAGTGGAAGTTTTACTAAGCCTCCCTGGCCCAGCATCTTCCAAGCTTACAAGCCCAGAGAACACATCTAAAATTATAATGTAGTTGGAGAACACCAACAGAAGTTCATACCTATTCAGATCAATAACAGAGGCTGATTGTTATCGATAAGATATAGACAATGATGCACCAGGAATCAATCTCAGGACCCTGCGTTTTCTGCAGTCTCAACCCCTTAATTTTTTTTTAGAAGAGTGACTTAAATACAAAATGCAATTGGAAGAGTTAAAGAATATATATAATGTTTATTGAAAGTGTTAATGTTTAATTGTTTGATCAGTCTTACATACCTATGTCTGTTGATCTATACTGATTTGATGATGGAAATATGTAATGCAACCATTGTTAAATTTTTCTTGTTTGGAAATTCTGTATTATATGTACTCTTATCACTGTTTTTTTCTGGTTTTGTTTCTGCTATTTTTACTCTTAAAAACATAATAAAATTTAAAAAAGATATAGACAATGATACAGCCAATGGTAATATGTTGATATACATTATGACACTACAATAATTCACCTGTGAGACCATTTGCTTTTCACTTTCAACTTTAATCCAGATATTCCTGAGCTGCTTCGTTGCATTTTGCCCACATAACTTTTAAGGTATTTCATGGTCTATCTAACCCAAGAGTGAAGTTTGAGAGCAGCAGAGAAAATCATTTTATTCAGAGTTTGAAGCCATTTCTAAGTATCCACCAGTCACTTCAAGCATGTCACAGTGAGGAAGGAAAGAATACCTCAGCACGGAAAGCTCTGCAGCATTCTTATTTAATGTTCTCTCATTATGGATTTCCAACAGCCCTGCGAGACCATCACTATTGAGTTTTGTCGAGACTGATGGCAATGATATAAGACAACACACAGTTATGGATGGTGTTAAATGTGAATCCAGCCGGCTCCGGAGCCCAAACTCTTTGAAGCACATTGATAAAGGAGGCTAGTTGCTCTCAGCACATGTGTTCATGCAAGGGTAGTGCTCGCCTTCTTACCACAACGCAGCCTCCATCAAGACAATTTTCATGTCAGGTATGTTCATCGCAGTGTCCTTTGCCACACACTGTGGCTAAGAAAGCCCAAGAGACATGGAGACAGTTGTGAAATTTATAAAAGGTCATCACAGGGTCTACAGGGAACATGTGTGCTCCATGCAAGCAAAAGAGCCTGACTACATGGGGGAGGGGAGTGAGGAAAGAAGAGTAGATGCAGAGAGAAGCCCCCACTCGGGAGTATTTAACATTATGATAGTCCAGCTGTGTTGGAATACATTAAATTGCCCATTTCTGAAGATGATTAAGTATGAGCTGACCACCCACCTGTGCGGGTGTAGAGAAGACCCATCCAGAAAGAGTGTGGCTTCAGTGGTCACAGGCCCCTCCCTGTCTCTAAAGTTGGTTTTTTGGTATTGACACCTTCTACTTCAGGCCTAATTGGTATTGATGGCTTGCTATGCATTTGGTCATGTCTTTTTACTTTCCTGGATCCCAGTTTCTTCCACTGTTCAAGGGAAGGAATCTGTCCAATAATCCTATGGATAACTCTTCTGCTTAGGGCTTCCAAAGTTTATTTATTTATTTTTTTTAATATTGATTGATAGATTTATTTGATATAGGGTCTCACCACACAGTTCAGATTCAGAGAGATCCTCCTGTCTCAGCCTCCCAGTACTGGGATTACAGGTGTGTGCCACACTACACCAGCACAGTGTACCTGGAGTTTCAGGGTCGGCACAGCATGCAGTACTAGGAATCGAACCCAGGTCCTTGTGTTCTCCAGGCAGACGCTTTGACCACTGAGCTATCTCACCAGCATGGGTCTTCTAAAGTTTTACATGTTCTCCAATGATCAGGAATTATGACAAGCCTACCTGCCAGTGGTGTCCTGTTCTAAAAGGTCATGAGCCTTCTTGGGACACTTTCTCCGGTGCAAGCTGGGACTATCTGAAACTGTAAACTCAGGCTGGTACCACACCCATGCAGGGTTCATGCTGTGTCAGAAAAGTCAGAATTGGGCAAGTGCAGAACATTAGATTCAATTCAGTAGTATGTTAAAAGTTGTCTTTAAGCAGTGTGTATAGTGTTTGTGTTTCTTTTTTTTTTT